>RQTK01001229.1:0-12101 GCA_003991915.1 Elysia chlorotica
ACATGCAAAACATTGACTGAAATAGCTGAAATCATATTATACATACTTGATCCAAAATTACAATAAATTAAATAGTTACTGTTATTTTGCGGCTAAAAATGTGAAATCTTAAAGGCAAAACAAGGACTGAAAACAGATGATGGGTATAAACGAATTACTGTTCTGAGAACGAATACAATTAAATAGGGAGAGGGAAAGAGATACGACTGGGTAGAAGAGAGAGGATAGCATAAGAAAATATCAGTGACGCTGTACAAAGAATAGCCTTTTGTCTGCTATTTCCCTTATCTGATCTTACAACGGATGTAACAAATTCCTCCCCGATAACAAAATGGCCTGTTCTCGTTCTCTACCCGAATTTCGCCAACCTTAATATATATTCATACATCCTCCTGTCTGTCTGTCTGTCTGTCTGTCTGCTGTCTGTCTGTCTGTCTGTCTGTCGTTCTGTCTGTCTGTCTGTCTGTCTGCCTGCCTGTCTCTAGCGTTCAACCATATATGTCTGTTTGCCTCTCTAACTTTCTTTTATATTTAACCCATTCACGCAACTCTTTCTACATCGTCACCACCGATTTAAAAGTACTTAAATCAATAGGTTTATAAAATTTAGATGGTGAACAAATAATCTTGATATTCAATTATTAATAGTACCTATTTAAGAACGTATACTATATAAGCATGGAGTACGTGATACGAGAGTATAAAGCAACCATAGATGAATCATCAATAATTATACACTAAGAAGCACATGCTATATAATTGATTATTATTTTTACGGCTATTTATGTCTAGGCCTGAATGAGTTAAAGGCCCACACATGTTTTCTTGGTCATAATTTTAATTACATCCACCTGCCTGTCTGTCTATTGTTCTGTCTGTCTATTGTTCTGTCTGTCTGTCTGCCTGCCTGTCTGTCTCTAGCGTTCAACCATCTTTGTCTGTCTGTATTATATACTTTATATTATACTTATCCCTTTCATTCTCTTTAATTATGTCTATCTGCCTGTCTGTCCATCTCTTCCTGCCCGACTGTCTCTTATTTTTATCTCTACCTCTCTTTCTCTCTCTCTCTTTGTGTCTATCTGTCTGTCTGTCTGTCTGTCTATCCTCTCTCTATGTTTTTCTCTTTGTCTCTTTTTTCTTTCTCTCTCTCTCTCTCTCGGGGGGCGCGGTGGTCCAGGGGTGGAACATCGGCTTCCGACGCAAAAGATCCCGAGTTCGAGACCTGGCTGTTGCTTTCCTTGCTGGTTGGATCGGTGTCAGTATAATGTGACCGGCTGAGACAGGAGTCATGGTATCCTCGCCCTGTCTCGTGTGTGGCAGCACATAAAATTGTCATACGTCCATCTTGGGGCCCGTCCACAAAATAACCTATATAGTGCTGCTTTTGGGTGCGTGATAGGGAGTATAAATCAAACCACACTTGAACCATCAATATACAAAAAAATACAAAAAAATTATTATAATTGTCTTCGTCTCAAACTTAGACATGCAATCAAATCCAAACCGATCCACCCTACAATCCTAAATGTTACAGCAAAATTACAAATGAGCCAGAGGATTTTAGAGTCATAAAACTAATAACATCAAACGCCTAATCAACTTTTTAACGAAAATTAACGAATTAATACAACTAAAAACGTATTTTTTTTTTAAAACGAAAAGACACACCAATTACTAGAAAGTGATAGAAATATTTTTATTTTCTAAATGTGTGCACAAATTTTAATGCGCACAGTGCACCGTTTTCTTAGAAAGTTTCGTTAATTATTAATTCTGATTATAAATAATTGTTGAACCTGCTTTAATTTGGTGCAACCTCTTCAAGCAAACATATTAAGATCCTAAAGTTATAGATACTGAAGATTTAGCTTTAGTTGTGTCCATCCTTCAGTCCCCACGAATTTCGTGGGTTCCCAGTTAGTCTTATATAATTGACTATCCTTTTTTAGCGACTATTTATGCCTAGACCTAGTTAAATTAAAGACCAAAAAAAAAAAAGTTTTCCTGGTCATAATTTTAATTCATTGTCTCTGAGGTTAGTTCTAGGTTTGTTTTTATCTTCATTCCAATGCCCTCTAATTGCAATACACTATGTAGTACCAGCGGAGATTTGCCATACAAAACTGCCGGCGTCACATGACCTCGCGGTAGGCACTTGGTACATGAATCACTACTATGGAAATGGCTTCTCAACGTGCACTACGTGTATATTTTTGTTCAATAATTTGAATGATACAACCTTGCTTTCGAAGAGAAAAGAGTTGACGTGATCGTCAACAAATTTATTGACTTCTAAAAAAATAGTTAGACCGTTTATTACCTTATTTCTCGTCGGAAGAATCTTAGCCGAATCGCTTATCTCTTACTCCACTGAAATTAATAGTGGATATATAAACATCAGTTTAAAAGATCCATGTGCATGATTATCAAAGTTAAATTTTATTATATACATCAATGTCTTCTTAGAAACATCAGTATGCGCTGAGGAACATCAGTAAATTATACTCTCTAGTGGGTTAGGCACAATGTGCAGATTTTTTTCCCGACGAAATAGCGGACAGTCAATCAGAGTGTAACTCATGGGTAACTGATAGTTGCAGCTATGGCCACACATTTGAGGCTCTACATCATTCAGTAGAAAGGCGTGGGTAAGATGAGAATGTTCCAACCGAACTCGATCGAGTATCGACTGGTACCTTCTTTTAGCTTGAGACACTCCGGTGATCTCAAGGTGCTTGAATACTGTGTTGTTTATTGCTTGGCAGGTTGTTATTTTTTTAACTTATGAGTAATTTTGCATCTAATGCAGGAATTCGCACCCGGGTAGGCTCCAGTTCGAACCCAATCTTGAGGAACTCATCAGAAATTTCATTTTTCCTCAACACGGCTGAGTAATTTTCTTACCATTTCGTTGTTCGTTGATTTTTCTAGGAATTTACAAAACTTTTGCATTATACTGGCATCAACCTAAACAGTTGGGGGCGAAATCTTTAAAAAAAATTGTATGATTGTGGTATCCAATGGCGAACCTTTCGATTGGGTCCCAAATATCTATCTATAATCTACCACTTACGCTCACGCTAGTACCTGTAATTTGATACTTACACAAGTGCACATGGCTATAACCCAAACGTTTTACTGCGATCGCTACATACGCTCTCGTAGCTAAAAATTTATAATGACATTCAACACACTGAGAAAATTTGCTGTAGCAAACGTATGTAATATAGTACGTTTACGCTCCCTTCGTGAGAATCGCTTTCATTTTTTAGCTGCGATAGCCGCAAGTTAATTGGTCATCCAACTGCAAGGAATAATTTGTTTAAATTCACTGTGATGCCAAGCTTAACTCAAACCGGTTTCGAATTTAAAGTCGGGGTTTGACTTACGTACGCTCCCGCAGTCTGCAATCACAAAAGTATTAATTTTTCTTCTACTGTCCATCTAGTACCCTGAATTTCTCGCAAGCACTTTACAGTTCTAAAGTGTTGTTGTTGTTGTTGTTGTTGTTGTTGTTGTTGTTGTTGTTGTTGTTGTTGTTGTTGTTGTTGTTGTTGTTGTTGTTGTTGTTGTTGTTGTTGTTGTTGTTGTTGTTGTTGTTGTTGTTGTTGTTTTTGTTGTGGATATTGCTGTTGTTGTTGTCATTGTTGTTACTGTCATTGTTGTTTTAAGGGGGAACATGTAGCACACTAATAATGACTAAAACGATAGATGATACATGTACAGAGAAATATAAGCATGCATAATTGTTATTTTGACAAAAAAGATCTTTAACAAAATGTTGCCTTTACTCCGTGAACATTTTTAAGACACAGAAAACACTCAGTAAATAAAATCGTGCACAGAACAAAAATTGAGATTTTAAATTGTATTTTTTCTCTTTTTTTTTTGGGGGGGGGGGCGGGTTGAAGGTGTTGAGATTGAGGTATTCATCGTGGACTAGATCTAGACTCCAAGGACTAATGATAAAATAACTTTGACATCAGTGTGTTTTTTTATTCTTGTTCTACATCGAGAAGAGTAAGAAGCAGGAAGTGGAAATAACAATAATGATAAACAATCGTACATAAAAATACTCGCACTTTAGCAATGCGGATATTATTATTCAACACTCCCCTTTAATATCTGCATTATAAGCTATAACATTTATATAAAAAAATGGCTAAAATATAATAGAAACAGAGTCAAGAAAATTGTCAAAAAGAGAAACAACTCAATGATTAAAAATAAAAGATTAATTAGTGGGGTTGATGCCCTTTACATATAAGCTATACAGCAGTAAGTCCAAAATGTGTTAACTTTTAAACATGGTTAAATTTAAAGAGAAAGTTTTAGTAAAAAAAAATTGTAAAATGGAAAATAAGTTTTAAATATTATTCTTGTTCTATGCACCAATATATTTCACCTTAAAATACTCACAATTTATCTTAATTAATCTTCTTGAAATATTGAATTTGAAATAGGATGTTTGATTTTATGTAAGAAATTAAAAGCAATGAAGGCAATTTAAATGGTATTCAGGGATCATGAAATTAAGAAAGAAAAAAATAGATATAATTATATATTTATGCATACATGAAATCCACAATATTAATTATTACAAGTATGTACAGGCATATGACAGCTTAAACTCTTTGTTTAAAGAGTTGTCAATTTTATCTATTGTTGTGACAAGTTTGTGTTTGTTTGTTTGAAGAAAGCTATAGAGGAAGAGAGAGGAACGGGGGATGAGAGAGATAGAGATGGATAGAGAGAAGACGAGAAGACTGGAGATAGATCTAGATCTAGTCTATGCGTTCTCTGACCTTGTCTGCCCCGGCTGTGAAGATAATTCTAGATCAAATCTATGCATTGTTAGTTTGTTTTCCTACATTGGCCCGGTTGTGAAGATCATTCGAGAAATCTGTCAATCTGGTAAACAACTTGTTTTTCAGTGTCGGTTTGTTTGCAATCTAATGCTTCTAGTCAACTGGAGTAATGTCCCTTGTAGTCTCGTCTGTTCTAGTACATTCTAGAAATATCGTGAACAACTCGAATCTTCTGGGTTACAAATCGGTATAAAAGGCTTGTACGGGTGATCTGTAGAGAGTTCAGTGAGTAGTAGTCAGTCAGTCGGAGAGTCTGAGCGCGTTTGTTACTGTTATTAGAAGCTGTTGTGTTACAGTTACGGATTGCTATTGCAGTTGTGGACTTGATCATAGATTAATATTGCAGTTGTGGATTCGATTGCTGTCGAGATTTCATTTTCACTACCCTAGACGTGTTTATAGTTAATAAAGTTATTCTTCAATATTTCTACAAGAAGGAGTTAACTTTATTATTTGTGTTTGAGGCAGTGGATGTTGGATCATTGTCTGAAGCCCCGTTACAATATGTAATTTTATAGCCCATAGCTGGGATCTACAACAGAGACTGTGCAACTATACCCCAACAATACACGTTAACTAATGTTATAAAATGTTAACACCAAGTAGGAATCACTAAAGTGATTGAGGGAAAAAATCATAACATTTGAATTTAATGATTTATGCATTAGGCATCAATGATGCATTATTTCAGCAAGTTTGACAACCTGTTTATTTTCCCATTATCATGTTGACAAATTTGTTGATCTTCATTGAACACAATGGTTTTGTGAAAATATCTCCACGGTTGTGTTCTGAAGGAACATATTTAATATCAAGCCTGTTTGACTGGACTTCATGTCTTATGAAATGGTATTTTATATCATCTTTGATGCTGAACAGGGTTCTTTGCTAGAGCTATTGCTCCCTGGTTGTCACAATTTAACTCAAATGTTGTCAGATTTACATCTATAATCTCTTTGAGGAAAGAAGTGAGATATTTCCCTTATTGTGTAGCAGATACCAGAGACATATATTCTGCTTCGCATGTGGATAGTGCTACTGTAGGCTGCTTCTTTGATTTCCAGAATATCAGAGGACCGTTCTTAGATAATTGAAACCCATACCCAGTTACGTTTTTTTTGTCATCTGAACTTCCCCCGTCAGAATCGCAAAATCCGGTTAAACTTAATGGTTCCTCTGAGCTTCTGAAAGTCAAATTTGCAACTATTGTACCCTGTAGGTACCTTAAGACATGCTTTGCTATTGTCATGTGTTCAGTTTCAGGATTGGACATGTGTTGAGACAATTTTGTCACTATAAATGAAAGGTCTGGTCTAATGCAAATCATCAGGTAAATCAGGCTACCTACAATGGACTTGTAAAGGCTTGAATCATGATCATCTAGTTTCTCACTAACACTAGGCTTTACATCGATTTCTGCAGGAGTTTTTCTTGGTTTGAATTCCTGCATTCCAAAATGCTCAAGAATTTTTGCTATGTACTTGCTGTGTGTCATAGTAATTGAACCATCCTGGACATGAAACTCTATGCCAAGAAAATGGGAAATCACACCAAGGTCTTTCATTTTGAATTGGGACTTTAAACCATCTTTAGTTCTTTCAAGAAGTGTTTTGTTGTTTGATGCAATAATCACATCATCAACCCATACAAGAATTATGATAAGATCGTCACCTTTGCTTTTAGTGTAGACGCATGTGTCATTCTGAGACTGTTGAAAACCTTGTTCTGACATAAATTTATGGAAAGTTTGGTTCCAATTTCGGCCGCTTTGTTTAAGCCCATAGAGTGATTTATTTAACCTCAGAACGAGTTTTTCACAATTCTCATAGCCTTCAGGCTGTTTCACATAAATCTCATAATCAATAGGTGCATTTAAATATGCGGACTTCATATCCATCTGATTAATGATCATGTTGTTTTGTACAGAAATTTGCATCAGTGCTCTTAGTGAACTCATGTGGGCTGTCGGAGAGAATGTTTCCTCATAATCAATATCTTGTGTCTGGGAATAACCCTTTGCAATAAATCTGGCCTTGAAAGTAGGCGCATCATTTTGGTTATCTTTAACAGCAAATGCCCACTTACCACCAACTATGTCTTTGCCAGGCGGCAGAGTTGTCAATTCATATGTATCATTCTCTCTGAGAGCCGACATTTCTACATCCATAGCCTTTTTCCACATTTCACTATCTTCACAATTCATGGCATCATCAAATGTTTTAGGTACATTCATGCCGTAACAGTAATGCAAAGCAACATTTACACGTTCATCCAATTCAACATTTGCCACATAATCTTCAAGGTATTTAGGCTTAGCTCTCACCCTTTTGTTTGTTTCACCAGTTTCAGTCTCTGGACTTTGAGGGACACCTTGTTTCTCTTTTGGAGAAACGAAATCTTCCTCATCACTGGCACTTTCATGAATAATAACAGTTTCATTTTGCTCATTTTGGATTTGAACAGAATTTTCTTGGAAAAACTTCACAACTCTGATCTTTTTCACCTTGTCAGATTCAGGAAAATAGACTAAGTGTGCAGGACTGTCCCTATCCATGCCGATGAATATGCCCTTTTCTGCCCTATCTTCAAGCTTTTTAGGTTTTTGTACGTACCCGTAACAGGGTTTGCCAAAAGGTTGCATGTCTTTAAGATTTGGCTTTTTGTGGGTGACTACTTCAAATGGTGTCAAATTTAACCGTTTATTGTAGCATCTGTTTCTTGTGAATGAGGCTGCTGAATCGGCATAGTGCCATAGGGTTTTGGGGACGCCGGATTGTAAAATCAGGCATCTAGCCATATCAAAAGTGGTCCTCCATGCACGTTCAGCAGTCCCATTCTGGTGTGGGCTGAAAGGGGCACTCATCTCATGTTTCAGTTTGTTATGAAGAAGGACAGACCTGAACTCTTTTGAGGTGAACTCCCCCCCTTGATCTGACCTTACACACTTCACTGTCCCATAGGGGGTTATGTCCGCTAGGTACTTCCTGAAAGCATCAGGGCTGTCACTCTTATTCTTTAAAAAATAAATGTTCGTGAGTGCGCTAAAGTCATCCACACACACTAAGTGTGGAGATATACCAACTCATACATGCATCCAGGACAGACACAGGCAATATGCCGAGATCCATTTTTAGTGGTTATTCGTTCTTGGAGATAGACTGGTTGTCTTACGACGGTTGACAGCTTCCGTCGTCGTACGACGGTTTCTGTGTTTTGCTACGGGGAGGCAAAACTTGATCTGTGATAGTCTGTGTTGGACGACCGCCATTGTTTAGCGGCTTTCGATTCAAAACTTTAAACACACTTTTCTCCAGAATGCCTTCAGAAGTATAGACCCAAGTAGTATATTTAGTCTCAGATAGTAATAAAATAGGGTCACAATAAAAATGATATATGAAATCAGCGTAGTTTTTTAAATATTTGAAAAAATAGCTAATCGCATAACCGCTGGGCACAATTTGACCTAGATAGCTGGCCTAGCCAGAATCTAGGCTCGCGTGTATGTGCGAAGAGCGATTCCCCGCTGACCGGTGACCTTTGATCCTGGCATCACATACTTTGGCTGGCATTTTTGTTGCTTGGGCACTTATACCAGGATCGACAACTTTGTCCTATGATACTGTCGACCCACGCTTGGCTTAGTTTGGTGTAGCTAGGCCCTAAGGCATATCTATAACCATCTTTGGAAACTGGGTCTATAGGACCAGCTAAATCAATATGAACTAAATCAAATTTGCTTTCAGCCTTTGCATCTGGGGTTCTGTTAATGTTCTGTGGCATTTTACCTAAAGTGCACACTTCACAGTCAAACTTACTAGATCTATCAGGATCAGAAATGTTCAGTCCATCAACCACCTTAGATAATATAAGAATGTCCTGCACATTGCAGTGCCCTAAAATATTGTGCCACTCTTTAAGTTTTTTGCGCTAGTCTTTCGAACAGAGTTCAAGAAGTACATCTTTTCTTTCTTTTTGATCTTAAAGTTTACATCACCTGCATTCAAGATTGCGCTGTGTTGATTGAAGGTTACCGAGGCGCCATTTTCAACAGACGGAAAAGATGTTTGTTTTGAACGATGGCACATATAGTGCGTTTTTCAGAGTAACTTCATGGCGCTGGCCGTTGGTGTCTGTGAGACAGACGATGACATCTCCTTGCCCCTTCGCCAAGTTGTTGCTCCTGCTCCCATCAGCCAGTTCGACGAAGTGGTTGGCTGGATTGAAGTCGGCTTGGAATCTGATGAATTTATCTTTGTCCTTGACAACAGAGCACCGGAATCGACGAGGAACGTGTCTGCGTCTTCTGTTGTTGTGTGAGTAGAATCACCATCGACCTTGAAGCTGTAGTGGTTGTTGTCATCTGGCGGCTGGAAGTTTTGGACAGATTTCGTAGAGTTCAGTTTTCTGCATTCCCGTGTGTTGTGGGTGTTAGGTTTGCAGTGACTGCACCATGCTGTTTTCTTCCTGCAGAAATTGGTGTCATGCGTGTTGCTTCTGCAGTTTGTACACCAGCGGTTGTGATGCTTCTTGTAGTTCTTCGTGCCTTGAGATTGATGTTTGGCACCCTGGGTTTGATGTTGCGACTGTGCCTGTGCCAGTGTGGGGACGCTCTGGCAAACATGACCGACGACGACTGTAGATTGGAGGCAGCATTTTCGGTGTCTTCAAAATTTCTTAATTTTGATTTAAAGTCTATGAAGTTCATGGCTTTTTCACTTTGGTTGATGACCGTTGTGAATGGTTTGAAACTCTCTGGTAGCCCCTTCAAAACCATAGCAACCAGCAAGCTGTCGCTTATCTCCTCGTTTGCGTCTCTTAGAGCTGTTGCAGCTGTTTCTGCTCGGATGACGTAATCTGTGATGGTCTCTGTCTCATCTTTCACAAGGGATGTGAGCTGCGTATACAGTGATATAACCCTGGGCTTGCCTTGTGGTTTGTAGTGATTTCTGAGTATTTTCAGTGCCTTGCGACCGTCGTCTGCTGCATCTCGGATTATCAATGACAGTGACCTGTCATCTATGTATTGCACAAGTTGTGCAAATGCTTCAGCATTCTTTTCTTCGTCCTCTGTGTCAGATGGATCGGGATCATTAGTGATAGTTTTGTGCAGCTTCTGCAGTCTCATGTAGCCTAGGAATTTTACTTCTGTTAAGATTGAGGTAGTCATCGTGGACTAGATCTAGACTCCCATGGAGGATTAAATAAGATTGTAAACTAATGATAAAATAACTTTGACATCAGAGGGATTCAATCTGTGTGTTTTTTATTCTTGTTCTACATCGAGAAGAGTAAGAAGCAGGAAGTGGAAATAAAAATAATGATAAACAATCGTACCAAAATAAACTCGCACTTTAGCAATGCGGATATTATTATTGAACAGAAGGTGCCTAACAAAAGCCAAATACTTAAATATTTAATGCCATAAACGTATTTCAAAACTAGGTTTAAACCTTTTAGATTGTAAAAACAACGAGTTGAGCTTACGATCCGTCGTAAGATATAAGAATAAAAAGGCTTAAGACGAGTTCTACGCTACCGCGTCTTTGCCCGTTCGATGTGTTGTATTTCCTCTTACATCTTTTCAACGTGACACTTGATTATAATCTCAAACAGAATCTGCTGTGGCATTGCTCATAATTCAAGCACACCATCTGGTTGACTGTTTTCCTGAATTTAGAGCCAGTTTTGTAGTAGATGATTACGTTTACGCTGGAGTTGATCAAGTTCAAGAAGGACGTCAGGCCAGTTGTTAATTTGTTCCACCGCCATAAGGACCGGTCACGAGAAACTCCGACCATACCAAAGTGACCACGGTTCTAACACTAGACAGACCTCCAAGGAAAATATACACCGTTGCTAGGACTAACACGGTCTTAACAACTTGCGCGTCTTTACTGCTTCTCTGCTGAGAAGAGTTATTTATTTCTGAGTTTTTGCCAGACTGGCGTTGCCGCCAGGATATACTCTTCTTAAGGCTGACAGCCAACGCTACTGAACACACCAAAACTATGGCAATAGGTAAGGTATACATAAACACAGCTCTGTACATAAAGTTCGCACGATGTATTTTCTTTGCTAAGGGTGTGTTTCTCATTTGCACCCCAATGGAGGTTTGGTTTTTGACTTCATCAAATTTTGCAATGAACACGAAATTGTAAAATGGTAAGTATACCAAAGGCAAGTTAACGATAAAAATAAAACAGACACTAAACAGCGTTTTACCTGGGCTTACTATTTTCTTTATCTTTAAGGGGAACACAACGCAAATGCATCTCTCTAAGGTGATGAAAGCTGTGATCCAAGCCGTTATTCCAGTAAAAATGTTGCTTTGAGAACCGCCTGATGGGATAGCCACGTCCCTTGCTATGAAAGGAAGGTCCGAGTCGGCAAATGCCGGTATGTTGCAAATAGCACTCCAAGCAATAGACACTATACAAAGACAGTCCGAGATGCACAGGGCGAAAAAACTAATGTTGATTGGTGTAGCGAAGCCTATTTTTACCAGAGTTATTATTATAATGGTATTCCCGATCAGGCCAAAGAAGCTTACAGCTACCTTGGCGTAGTTGATGGAATCCATAATATAGGAGATGAGCCATTCAGGTATGTCGTAGCTAGGGCTGTTGCTAGAAGTTCCGAGTCCATAGACCAGTGCTGTGATTGCCAACACAGGGGCAGAGGTGGAGTTGCGCATTGTTCCTCCCGCGTTAATTTTTACTGAAACAAAGAAATAATACGGTTTATTCCCATAGTTCCAGGTGTGGAGAGCTCTGGTCTCCCAATAGGTAGGTCCGTGGTTCGAAACCCACCATTGGTAAAAAATGTATATTGTCCAATTTCACCCTCTAAAAGTTGGGTCGGTGTCAGTATAAAGTGATCGGCAGAGACAGGGGTCGTATACTATCTCTGTGTTGCAAGACGTAAAAATTGCCAGACGTTATGTTTTATTCAATTCCCAGAAAGGCTATTGGTCTAAGGAAAACGAATTGATTTATTGATTATTTAAATGACCTTTATATTATAGGACTACGGTCCCTTTAGTCAAAATCAGTTATACAGTAACAATCTTTAGCAAGGGAGTAATTGGGCAATGGGGGCAACTTGAAAAATCTATTTTTGTGAATACCATCGTTTTTCAGCTGTACTCTCCCTTATTATTATTATTATTATTATTATTATTATTATTATTATTATTATTATTATTATTATTATTATTATTATTATTATTAT
>RQTK01001229.1:23403-38882 GCA_003991915.1 Elysia chlorotica
GAGCATCGTATCGACCTCACGAGCAGGACACCCATTCGCCAGAAGCCTTATGGAGTACTTTTCGCCATGAGGGAGTCCCTACGTGATGAGATGCGGACGATGGAGGTGATGGGCATCATCAGAAATAGCTCATCCCCGTATGCTGCACCAGTGGTGGTCGTTAAGAAGAAGGATGGGTCGAATCGAGTGTGCATCGATTACCGGCGCCTCAACAAAGTGACCGTTTTCGACCCCCATCCTGATACGCCCCATGCAGAAGAAAAAAAAGAAAAAAAAAAAAAAAAATTCTTCAGCAAGATCGACCTGAGCAAAGGGTATTGGCAGATACCAGTACGTGCTGAAGACATTCCCAAGACGGCATTTGTCACCATGGACATGCACTATGAGTTTGTCCAGATGCCATTCGGCATGATGAACTCCGGCGCTACTCTCACCCGTGCTGTCAAGAGCCTGCTTGACGGAATGGACAATGTGATCGCTTACGTCGACGACCTGCTGGTCCACACAGAGCGTTCGAACAGCACCTGGCGACACTGGATGAACTGCTCCAAAGGATGAGCGAGGCGAACATGACTGCCAGGCCCAGCAAGTGTGTACTTGTGGCGGATGAAGTCGAGTTCGTTGGGCATTGGCTTGGCAGGGGAACAGTGACATTACATGAGGAGAATATTGCTAAGATAGAGAACACCCCAAGACCAAGAACCAAGAAAGAAGTTCGGGCATTCCTTGGATTGTTGAATTATTATAGTGACTTTGTACCAAACTTCGCAGCTATAGCAGCTCCTCTATCTGACTTAGTTAAAAATGGCATGCCTAACATAGTTTAGTGGGGAGACCCACAAGAGAATGCTTATGTGGCTCTCAAGAAAGCCATAACTTCCAGACCTATCTTACGCTTACCAGATGTCAATAAGACATTTTTTTAAGAACTGACGCATCTGATGTAGGTCTGGGTGCTACATTGTTATAGGAAGCTGGTGGTCGGTTGGTCCCAATTGCCTACGCCAGCAGGAAACTGTTAAGTCGTGAAACTCACTATTCGGCGATTGAACGTGAGTGTCTTGCGATTATTTGGGCTATTCGCACATTTGTATTGTACCTTTATGGCAGGAAATTTGTGCTTCAAACTGACCATCAGCCCCTCCAGTATCTTAATGCAGCAAGGTTTAAAAGCCCAAGGGTCATGCGTTGGGCGATGTATTTACAGAACCAAAATTTTAAGGTTGATCACATAAAGGGTTCCGAAAATCTCGGCGCCGATTTTCTGAGCCGTGTGGTCACACTTGATTGATTGGTATGGTATTTGAAAGGCTAATTCTTGTATTATCAATCTGATTGATGAGTTCCAAAGCCTTGGAAAGCCTATAATGCTTGGAAATCTTCCAATGCTTGGTTTGAATTTGTTTTGTGTGCACAATTGTAAGTTTCCAAAAATGGAACATTATATGGAATGTTGGTGTTTTTTTTTTGTTTTGTTTTTTGCATCAAGGTGATAAACAATTTTTTTGTATTTGTCTGGAAATGTATCGTAATGGCACTATGCATTTGAATATGCTTGTTGTGCATACAATACTTATTATGACTCACCTTGGTATGATATTGTTTTGCCAAATATGCCTGTAACCTTACAAACGTTGTCATTTATTATGTTTTTGGAATGTTGCACATTTCTTAAATTAGGGGTACGTGTGACAAGTTTGTGGTTGTTTGTTTGACAACAACTATAGAGGAAGAGTAAGGGAGAGAGAGGAACGGGAGATGAGAGAGATAAAGATGGATAGAGAGAAGACGAGAAGACTGGAGAAAGATATAGATCTAGTCTATGCATTGTTGTTTTTTTTGTTCTCTTACCTTGCCTGCCCCGGTTGTGAAGATCATTCGAGAAATCTGTCAATCTGGTAAACAACTTGTTTTTCAGTGTCAGTTTGTTTACAGTCTAATGCTTCTAATCAACTGGAGTAATGTCCCTTGTAGTCTCGTGTGTTTTAGTATATGCTAGAATTATCCAGATTTGTGAACAACTCGAATCTTCTGGGTTACCAATCGGTATAAAAGGCTTGTACGGGTGAGCAGTGGTGAGTTATCAGTGAGCAGTAGTCAGTCAGAGAGTCTGAGCGCGTTTGTTACCATTATTACTACTATTATTAGAGAAGTTGAAGTGAAGCTGTCGTGTTACAGTAACGGGTTGCTATTGCAGTTGTGGAATCGATCACATATTGTTATTGCGGTTGTGGATTTGATTGCTGTCGAAATTGCATTGTTACATTTTCAATTCCCTAGACGGCTTTATAGTTAATAAAGTTATTCTTTAATATGTCTACAAGAAGGAGTTAACTTTATTATTAATTTGTGTTTGAGCCAGTGAATGTTGGATCATTGTCTGAAGCCCCGTTACAATATATACTTTTATAACCGATAGCTGGGCTCTACAACAGAGACTGTGCATCACCCCAACAATCCACGTTACAATCATCATCATCATCATCATCATCATCATCATCATCATCATCATCATCATCATCATCATCATCATCATCATCATCATCATCATCATCATCATCATCATCATCATCATCATCATCATCATCATCATCATCATCATCATCATCATCATCATCATTATACCCGCTCGCCCCACTCTCTCTCTATTGTTTCTAAACCTCCTCTCTCTCTCCCTATACTCTTTTAATCTCTCTCGCTCTCTCGCTCTCTTCTCTCTAACTGTACCCCCCCCCCTTTCTCTCTCTTTCTCTCTGCCACAAGCGTGAAGTCGGCTATAGATCTACAGGGATGGAGAAGCTAGTAAGGCACAGTAGAAAAAGAGCGAGACCAGCAAGGGGTAGTAAAAATAGATCGGGGAAACCCAGGAATACAAAAGTGCCGTCCTCGCGCTTTCGCATGCCACGATTTTTTTTTTCTTGGTCTCCCTATACACCTAGATTCCAATCCAAGACTACCGGAGGAATAGCCATTTGGCTATTTGTCCGGTTAGCGGAGAAATAGCCTTTTGGCTATTTGTCCGATTACCGGGTAAATAGCCACTTCCTGCGAAGTAACGCTCTGGCACAAGTTATTGTCTCTACATTGTGGATGGGCACCGCTTCGGGTCACCTTGTAAACCTGCCGAAGACAGTAAAAAGATACGACCAGCCTTCTGATGATGGAAGAGGGCCTAGTAGGTCCACGTGAATGACACCGAAACGACGATCTGGGGGATCAAAAGCATTGAGAGGAGTTTTAGTATGTCTACCGACTTTACTTGCTTGACAAAGATGACAAGCGCGCACCATATTCTTGACTTCCCTTTTAAGTCCAGGCCAGACATAACGGGCTGAGATAGCTCGTGTGGTGGGCTTGTGGCCAGGGTGTGAGAGATTGTGAATAGTTCAAATACTGTCTTTGTCCAGAGTGGTGGTACGACTGGGCGTGGGCGAGAGGTGGAAACATCACATAGTAAAATGCAACCATCTATATCGACGTCTTTAAGATTTAGTGATCCTGGTTGTTTACGCAATTCTGAGACTTTAGGGTCCCTAAGTTGTTCTATGGCCATTTGAGCGAGGTCTATGGCAGGGAGAGGTGATGCTGATGCCACCATAGATTCTTCAATGTTGGGGATTGCACGGGAAAGAACATCGGGTACCACATTGTCGGTTCCATTGATGTACTGAATGTCTGTTGTGAATTCTGCAATATAAGACAGTTGTCGCTCTCGTCGATGTGAACTTGCTGTCTTACTTGTTAGAGAGTGAGTTAATGGCTTGTGATCAGTGAATACGGAAAATAGTCTACCTTCCAAGAAGAAACAAAAATGTTGTATTGCACTGTAAATAGCCAATAGTTCGCGGTCAAATGTAGAATAACGGGTTTGATTTGGTGTCAGCTTTCGAGAGAAGAACGCAATTGGTCTCCGTGTGCCATGGTGTTTCTGTGATAATTCAGCACCAATCGCCGAATCAGAAGCATCCGTTGACAAACGTGTTTCAGACTTTGGATCGGGGTGATGGAGGAGTGTGGCTGAAGCCAGGGCAGATTTCAGCCTGGAAAGCGGCCTGACATTCAGCCGTCCAAGTGATTGCTTTACTTCTGCTCTTTGTCGCTTCTGTTAAAGTTGTTAGACACTTCTCAATCCCAGGGAGGAATCTGTGATAGAAGTTGATCATTCCCAAAAAGCGTTGTAATGCTGTCTTGTCGTTAGGTTTTGGGAATTCAGCTATTGCTTTGACTTTCTCAAGTAGTGGTGTAATGCCACTTTGTGATATTTTATGATCAAGGAATGTCATTGTTGGTTGTCCGAACAATGACGAGAGCATTAGCAGCTAATGGTTGGAAAACGAAACAGAGATCTGCCTCGTGTTCTTGGGGAGATGAGCTGGCAACCAAAATATCGTCGAGATAAACAAAACAGCAGCGAAGATTTTGGAAAATACCGTCCTTGGTTACATCATTTAACCATCTATAATCTCCACAGGGACGCCATCCTCCATTACTCTTTTTTGACGATGTGCAAAGGTGACGACCAAGCGGATGATGAGCGACGGACGATACCAAGCCGCTCGAGTTCTTCAAATTCAGCTTTGGCAGCTGATAGTTTGTCTTTATCAAGGCGGCGGGCACGGGCATGTACAGGGGGGTCTGAAGTTGGGATGTGGTGCACAACGCCATGTTTATTGTTTTTAAAAGTCGGAATTAAAAGTTCAGGAAACTCTTCTACTATGACTTCATATTTTGAATGTACGTTATGTATACCTGGGCGCGGCGCATGCATAGGTCTAGCATTTATGATAATGCCCCCCATCCAAGCAGACAAGTCTTTTGTTACTAAGACATTTTGCTAAACGATGGGTTGTGCAAAAAATCTCCCTTAAGTATTGGTTGAGTAACGTCAGCGATCCAGAACTTTTGTGTGAAAAGGTCGGTCTTGTTGAGTTTGAGAGAAATGGCACGTTTACCATAAGTCGAGATAGCTGAACCATTTGCTACTACGAGATTCGGACCGCGTGACTTTTTCCTATCACCATATGATGTTGGGAAAACAGATTCTTCAGCCCCAGTGTCTACTAAAAACGAACGGCCAGAAATAATATCAGTCACCGAGATAGAGCTAGAGTTGACCGCACAGATTGAAGGGGCGTTGTTCAAGCCAGTGGTGCCCTCTATTTTGCACTGGCTCTGTCGTTTCCCTGGCTGGGTCGAGGAGACATTGCGCAAGGTCGGCCGTCAATAAAATGTTCGCAGGATCTCGCTTTGTTCCCAAATCTATAGTGATAGTTGCATAGTGAAAATGTAAAGAGTGTGTGAGATGCAGATTTGGGTTTCTGTCGGGATCGATGGTCTCTTTGGACGACGTTTACATCTCGATGAAAGGTGTGAGTTTCTGTTTTTTCTGATGAAACGCTCCTTTGAATGGAGAATGTAGCAGGGAAGGGATGTCTACCGAAACAATGCCATCTGTTGTACTCGAAAGTGTGTCGAGGTCCGCCTCTGGAGTCTGGGCAAAATGCGACGGACATCTGTGGGTAGCAGGTTAAGGAGCAGAGCACGAAATAGTGTAGCTGGATCTTTATTCAAACTTCTCATGTGTTGCAGGAGTTCTGAAGGTTTTCGATCTCCCAAAACGTTCAGGTTTAAAAGTTCTTCGTCTTTTCGAAGCTGTGTTGCTTCGTACGCCTGTAGTAGGGTGGACTTGAGAGTTTGATATTTATCAATGGCCGGTGGATTTTCCATAACGGCCTGGACACGATGTGCGGTCGTTGAATCCAGGAGTTGGATAACGTGATGGAACCTGGTCAAGTCTTGGGTGATCGGTGGCGAGTGTGTGGAAAACGAAGCTTCTAGGCGAATAACCCACGCCTTGGCGTTTGTTTGCCAAAATTATGGTGCCTTGAAGCCACGGCCGCTACTGGAGTCGAAGCAAGCGTAGCCTGTGTTGTTGCACTAAGAGTTAGTTCCCTAATGGCCTTTGCTAGTGATTTAATGACATCGAGCTCCATGATAAAAGCTAGTTAAGGATTGGCAAAGTTTTTGGGTGGGATCAATAGAGGGAGAAATTTAGATCTAAATGTCTGGCCTAGTTCTAGGCCTACTGTTTTAGCTTTGCAGAGAATGTAGAGACTAGAGTTGTAAACTACTTAGCCTTTAGGAGTTTGGTTGGCTGGATAGTCGGGAAACCGGTATTCTCAAGCTGTATAATAGATCTAGATCTAGATTCATTAATATTCTTGTATACGTTGTGTTGAACGTCGGGGTCACAAATAAAGCGCCCTACGCTAAAGAATAAACAATGTTTTATTTGAGCTTTTATTTTTATTGCTTGCCAAAATCATGTCCTTCAACGGTTTTATTTTTTTTTAGATTCTGCTTTCGCTTTTATTTCACAAAAGTAAAAGAAACTTAATTACGAAACGAAAAACTAAAAAGTATACAACATTGATAAGACGTAATAAGAAAGAGATTGCTACAATGGTATCCCCGCCATGTCTCATGTGTGGCAGCACATAGACGAACCTAGGAGATATTAATCAAATCATGTGCTTCAAGGGGTAAAATGTTTCCATCATTAGCAGCAGTAGTAGAATAGCTGTCTAGATATACGAAGAGAGAGAGAGAGAGAGAGAGAGAGAGAGAGAGAGAGAGAGAGAGAGAGGTGGGGGGAGAATAAAAAAGAAAGAAAATAGTAATACATGTAATGGAATTTTTAAAAGGAGGAATTTATAAAGAGAGTGAAGACGAAAGAAAAAAGAGAGAGAGAGAGAAAGAAAGAAATTAAAAAAAAGAAGAGAAAAGATAATTTCATTTCATAAAGGAAGTGGCTATTTACCCGGTAACCGGATAAATAGCCAAAAGGCTATTTCTCCGGTAACCGGACAAATAGCCAAATGGCTATTCCTCCGGTAGTCTTGGATTGGAATCTAGGCGTCTAGAAAAAAATCGTGGCGTGCGAAAGCACGAGGACGGCACTTTTGTTTTCTTGGGATTCCCCGATCTATTTTTACTACCCCTTGCTGACCTCGCTCTTTTTCTGCTGTGTCTTACTAGCTTCTCCATCCCTAGATCTAAGTAAAGGAGAGTATATCTATTATAGTAGATCTAGTGAAGATCTATAGCCGACTTCACGCTTGTGATAGAGAGAGAGGGGGCAGTAAGAGAGAAGAGAAGAGAGAGAGAGAGAGAGAGAGAGAGAGAGAGAGATTAAAAGAGTAGAGGGAGAGAGAGAAGTTTAGAAATAATATATTTATATATAGAGAGAGTGAGTGAGAGAGAGAGAGAGAGAGATAAGGGGGGAGAAATAGAGAGCGTGATCGAACGAGAGAAGACAGAGATAGGTATAGAGAGAGAGGGGGGAGGGAGGGGGGGGCGAAACTGGTACAACAACAACAACAACAACAACAACAACAACAATAATAATAATAATATTTACTTATAATAATAATTATGATGTTCATGATGATGATGATGATAATAATTATAATGATGATGATGATGATAATTATAACGATCATGATGATGATAATAATAATAGATTAAACAGATCATAATATGGCTCTAATACAGTTGTCGCAACCAATCCTAGTTGAATGACCAAAAAATTCCAAAACAAAACTGACGGAAGAATAGCCAGAGGATAGCCTTATGGCTATTAATCCGGTTAACGGAGAAATAGCCATTTGGCTATTTGACCGGTTACCGGAAAAATAGCCACTTCCAAAAAAAAAAAAAAAAAAAAAAAAAAAAAAAAAATAATACTTAACTATCAGGAACAAAAGGAGTCTGAAAGTTCCCCTTTCAAAAAGAATCCGCATATAAACAATTTCATTGTATTCAACCTGTTCGTATGAACGGGACCCCAGCTTGTGTAAATTGTCGTTTCTGTTTAAAAATTTAAATGAATTTAATCGTATAAAATGAATATACAATGAACCGAGAGAACTTGCGCAGTATGCAGTGTGCGTGTTTAACAACGACCTAGATATTTCGATCTTTTTTACATCGAGATAAGTTTAAGTCAGTTCAGCAGCAACAATGGCCGAGCTTAGAGGTGTAGATGTTTTGCAAAATGAAATTGAAAAATCGAAAGATAAACTCAAGGGATATAACGAGAACATAAAGAAACTAACTGGCAGGGATCCGTATCGTCCTGGGTAAGCAAATATATAGATCTAGATCTAATGCTGTTTATTTTCAACGTTGTATACACTCGTTTTTGTCGTTTGACGCCTAATATCGATAACGAAAATTCTATATAATGTATGAATCATGACTTTTAGACCTAGTGAGTAGCGTTAAACCCGGAGAGAGGGAGAGAATTCTCTCCCTCCCTCTATAGAGAATAGCGAGTAGAGAAACTAATTTATTTTAATTACAAAAAGGAAATAGATTTGAGATGTAGATCCTCGACTTACCATGATGAGGCTTAGGTTGTTTTTAAACTCAAGTTGGACGTGTTACTTGGCTGTTACATACGTGTGAACAGGGCTGGCTAATACTACGGCTGAGTGTGAATATTAAAGTGTGGTGTGGCTGCAAAGTCTGCAATGCCTCCTGGGGCGTCCGAGTAAAGGTGTGAAATCATAGGGCAGTTGTTCGATTTGGTAGCCTTTATCCCTACAAAGAACGAAAAATGTGTATTTTCGCAACACGTGAAAAGCTATTCTGAGTATTCAATGTGCATACATGTCTATGAATTGAATTGAATGGTTATAAATTTATTTTTGTTTTTTGGTTTGCTTTATTTTATGCCACTGCACTATTCCCAAAAGAAAATGTGGAAATATGTAATTTTATATAGATTGTATAACTCCAGAGAATTGAGAAACACCAATTCTATTACTCCAGAGAATTGAGAAACACCAAAAGTGATGTAAATGCAGCATGATTGTAAAAATGAATATTTTTTTATTTAAAAAGGTGAACATTCGCATTCAATGCAAGCATACCACAAACACTCCTCATTAACACTGTTGATAAATCTCATACATACAATTTCTGTCTGTTTGTAAACAATAAAACAGCCTACGAGTAGCTCAGAAGTATCTAGTTTTTCGCTCCTTTACACACTTTATGCAATTATTCCTTGTAGTTTTGGAAACCATCACCCTCATGGAATGCACTCCTACAACTTTCTTCTTTTCTCTTACTAGTATACCCTCATGATCCTCTAAGACTATACCTGCCAATTGTCTCGTAAGTTCCATAGTAAAGTCAACTGGCTTAATTTTTAGATCTTTCCAAATCTGGATTATCTGGGTTTTTCTCTCTGAATTCATTAAAAAGTATATAACTGTTTTCCCAAGCTATATCTATAAAATGAAAAACAAAAATTTCCACCATTTGTTTGTTTTTCTCAGAGTATTATACTTCCCTATCAACTGGTCTGATTTATATACACCATTGTGTATTTTTTATAATTTTTAACTATTTGCGTGTGGTTTACATCTAATTTTATAAACCTCCCTCCTTGTTTAGATCTGCGCCGCGCTATATCCACAGTATTATGATCATGAATAGTTGATAAAGGAGTTACAGGCTTATTGTCACTCCACTGAAGAAATAATATTCATCCCTTTCCCATCTCATATCCCCTCTATCAGTTTTTAGCCCATTGTTTAACATCTTTTAGAGACCCTGGAAGCCCTTTCTATTTCCTAAAATAATTCCAGAGGCCTTGATCCCTTCTGATACTAAGTATTTCATAAGTTTCACTCCTGTGTAAAAATTATCAGAAAAATAAATGAAAGCCTTGATTACTTAAAGACTGGACAAGTTTTTTATTTTTTTACCATCCTTTCATCAATAGAAATACTTTGATATCGCTGAAACAACTCATAGTCATACACTTTCTTCTAATATATTTGATTACAAATCTGATTTTAGTTAATTTATCCTACAGATCTTCCTTAGTTACATCATTCACTTGAAAAAAAAATCATCATACATTTATACCACTACACACTCATAAATCTTCTTGCCTACAGTCCATTCAACAATGTTTCCTCACTCCAATACTGACAGAAACTCTCACCCAGGACATGTACATCAGCTATCCAATCAACCTGTAAAACTCATCCACATCCACATCTCTCAATCTTTCATACACACTTTTTTGCTGCTCACCAACACTTTCAACGTATGCATTGATCCAGTCTGTACACTCAATATGAAAAAAGAAAGTTTGCTCTATGTCCCAGTTACTAATACATTACAGCAATACTTTTTCTGTAGACAGAAAAATGATACTGAGGATCCTATTATTTTTTTCTTTCCAGCTACTACAAGTTTGATAACATCATTTTACTGTGTTTGCCGCAGCTGTCTGGCCTTGGTTGTCCTTTATGTTTTTGCTTATGCTTCACTCAAGGTAAGCGGCATCTTTCTTTGTTTTGTTTAGAAATTATGGTCTTGCATAACTTGTGACACAATCAGAGTTAATCTTAAATCAGGTGCAATTTGTATTAAAGATATTGATGTATGCTGGGATAAAGCGCTTAAAAATGATCTTCATTATTATTATTATTATAAGTCAACATTTTGGCTTTCTGAGTCATTTATACTGTGTTAAAAAGCATTAAAACGGTAACTTCGATCTCTAGAACCAAAGATGATCAACCTTATTTGAAAATGAAAAGGTCAATTGATGAGTGCTTTTTTGTGTGTTAAGAAAGGTCTGGCTCAAAATCTATATCAAGGACTTGTGCCTGGTTACCTCGCGTTTGGTGCAATGTGGATTACTGTAATTAATACTAGGGAATGAGATTTTACGAGTTATGTTACTACTTATGGAGAAGATTGCGGCAATGTGTACAAGGAGAGGAATCTTTTGCCAACATGTAGTATCTTATTACATTGTAATGGAGAATTGTTCTTTTTTTGAATAAATGCATTTGCTTTAATTTTTTACATCTGAAAATAAATTAATAACGATTGATGTTTTGAATCATGCAGGAAATTGGAGGTTCAAGTTACAAATGTGATAGTGACATAGATGAAGCAGCCCAGAATGTGCCTTTTTCTATTGTGTGTGGATTCATTGTCTCTGTGGCCTATCATCTCAGCAGATCAGCCAGTGATCCAGGAGTGTTGTGGTATGGTTGACCATATAACTATTGCTTGGTAGAATTATTTTACTTCAGAAACCTGTAATTTTAGAAAACATCTTCAGAGCTTTTCAAATTGACTAATGGCATTATTAAAAGTAGGTATTTTAAACATTTAGTTCTTAGTTTTTATTTATTTAAATTTTATTCCTTAGATTAATTTTGATAACATGCTAAAATTACACACTTCTCTACCTTATTTCTATTAATGCCAATTTTGTTTCCCCTGCAATTCAGGATGTTGATAAAGAGCTTGATATTTGGAGAGAGAGGAGAGGAAGATAAGAAGCAGCAAGAGAAAGAGGAGATGTCAAGTTCTGAGACCCAGGAGCTTGTTGATCCTTTACCAAGGAAGTTGCAGGACTGCTTGGTAAGCTACTATTATACCAGAGTTATACAACAGATTGTATGTATGATGATGAGACTTTGGATGTATATTTTACCAAGGCTTAGTACAATTTTACAAATAAGGGTTGCACATCTGGTACTTGAAATTAATGAAGCCATAAGAAATGGTTAGGATTCACTATTGAGAAAAAATGAGATTTTGTTTTTCAGAAAGCTGTTGATACAATTCCGCCTTTTCTTATCCCAGCCACTCCATTGTATATATATAGGCTCTTGACAACACATCCCATAACGACTTATTCTGTGCAGAAAGGCAACCCACTTCTTCGGCTCTTAAGCATGAAATCTGACTTGTTTCCAAAAATAAGACACAAGTATTGTTTTTGCTTGTCACAGGTCCATTCTTTCATGTTGCTAGCTTCAGTAGTGGTGATGTTTCTGAAGTCGCCATCATTATGATGTTATCGTAACTTATAAAATTTCATTTGTCCCTAGTAATGCTTTATAAACAGTGACAAACTGAATTAAAAGATTTCTTAAAAGTAAGAGTTGTGTTCTAGTCTTTCTATAACTCTATGTTTGGTCCTGTTATTGTGTAAGCTTAAATAATACATGTGAATTTCATCTATGTATCGTATATAGCCATTCTAGAGCTCTAAACCATTGTCTAAATGATAATGCCATGGGTGGAAGAGTTACAGCCGGCATGCTGTCCTGTAGAAATTTCACAAGATCACTTGCCGGCTTCTCATAAACGCTCGGTAGTAACTTAAAAAAGCAACAACATTTTTTGGGTGGTAGCAGTGACCAAGAGCTATTGATGTTATAATTACCCATACAATGCTATTAGTATTAGACTAGAGTTAGTCTTGTTAGTTAGTTAAATGTGTATCGGTAATTACATTTTCTTATGGGCATCCAGTTAAAACTATTTTCTCTTCTGAGTTGAGTTCACTAGCGCAAGTACTTTTTGATGTGTCATTAACAAGGCAAAACCTTGTATTGATGAATATTGTGATAATTACATGTTTTACAAGAACGGCTACAGGCGAGTGTCTTTGATAGCCATCTGGTTTCAATTAAAAACCAGTCACAGTGCTTCATGTTCTTGTGGTCTATGACCTGACTCTATGTCACCGATGCTTGTGGTCAGTGCGTAAGGATGTGCATGTTGTACTCGCATGCAAACGATCAGATAACTTGAGAGGAATGACCCCTCATCAGATTTTAGAGTGTGGTCCTTTTAGGCTCAAAATAATCTGAGGCAAGAATGAAGAAGCCACCAATCTGCAATTAAGGGTGTCTTTCTTGTTTTATTTCATTGTTTGATGACATTGCAACTGAAAGACATTATGTTAATGGAATTTCTGTATGTCCGATACACATAAGGGTTTGCTCATACTATGGCCAATTTTTACATATATTTGAGAGGATATTTATTCTCATATATTTTTTTTTGACTACTCCATGTAGTTTTTGTTTTTTGTTTTTTTTTATTAGGAGTGTTGTCATTATTATTTCTAACAAAGACGAACTAAAATATAGAATCTAATTTATTAAACCACAGATTAAAAAATCCTGTGCATTAAACAATGCACCATTCACAGTCATGGTGTAACTCGGAAAAGTCCTTATTATCGATCATTTGAATAATTATTGATGGCTTTAACTTAAATTCCTCTTTTATATATTCATCAAAACATTGAAAAACAACTTAGTCACCATCCATTGAAGGAGAATAAAAATGAAAATCCTCTGATATTCACATTTTTCAATGACTCAATCTTACAAACATCTGACATCAAACTTAGATCTAGGCCTAGTTCTAAGCCGACTTATGTAGGCCTACAATACCAATAGCTCTAGGACTTAAATGTTTTTTTCCCAGGTCTCAATTTTATATTAATTTTTTTATAGCTCATTAGGTCTATTTATTCACATTTTGTCATAAAAAGTTGCCTTCTTAAAAAAAGATGAAAAGTATGTCTCAAATCTTCATTAATTAAAAACGTTTGCTAGAATTTTGCCTATCATGAACACTATTTCGATTCAAAAGTGCAAAGATTGGTTCAATGAGGGTTTCCAATTTTCTTTTTGGTATGGTAACTGTTAATGAATCTGTACAAAAAGCAGGCCTGCAGAGGTACAGTAACGGTACCCTAAGAAAAAACCTGCGTTGGGTTGCAGGCTTTTACAGTAAATTTACACAAAAAATTTACCAAGCTTTTTGAAATTTTTTGCTCCCACCCATGTAATACAGGTTAAATTCTGATCTGTAAATATTTGTATCCTAGCCATTCAATAGCTTTGTGTCTCCCACTCTTTGTCATTGTGTAAACGGTAAAAATGTTAATTTCCTCCTTTGCAAAAATTTAACCCAATATTATTGTCTATGAACAGTGTCAAACTATTTTTTATATTTTTTCTTATTTATTTAGAAACAACGCCTTCAATCTGATGTCATTGCATGCATTGCTGTGACAATCCTTGTATTTGCAGTGCATGTGAGCACAGCTTTCACCAGCCCTGCTCTCCAGGTTAGTTTGAATTCGGAGCCAAATTAGGTGCAAAAGGACATAGCATTTAAGTAATATCATCCTGTGTTGTTCCTAAGACCATAAGCCAATTTTTATAAGATATTAAGTTATTTTTGACTTTACAATTGTGAATTAAGTCAAATTTCCTAACTTGGTTCTCCTCAGCCTGTGCTAAGTGACATTCTGTACTTGTTGGCTGCCAGTGTGGGGTTTATTGTGCATTATCTCATTCCGCAAGCGAGAAAAGAGATGCCATGGTTGTGCTGTTCTCACCCTCTCCTGCGTAGCAATGAGTGGATGCACTTTGAAGTCAAAGGTACAGGTTCATTACTTTTTATTAGTGCCTGTATCTCCTTCGTTTTTAGTTATTTAAAAACGTTAACACATGAAATCGCAAACGCAGAAAACATTTTTAATCGTTTCCTATCTCCATCTGTATAAAAAAAATATCTTTTTCTGGTTGTCATTCTGTGTATGAAAACAAATTTATAAGAAATTACTTCCTTACCATTGTTCACGCAGAATTTGTGCTTTTAAAGATGGAACTGCATTGAATGATGCTTGATTCTTTGATCATGCATTCTAATAATAATAAGTTCACTATTATTTCGCTTTCCCTGAAAAAAAGTTTACGGCAATTTACAAAATTAAATTTCATATTAACTGCTCATCCAAAATAACACTTTAATCACTCACACACATTTCAGCCACATTTATAGACTCCTTTTTTTTTTTTTTTTTTTTTTTTTTTTTTTTCGAAGTTACTCATATCACTGTTTATGTTGATGTCACCAGAGGCTCCCAAAGTTATTGTGATAGAGCGTTTGTACTTACTGTTGAGGTTTTTTGAGCGCAATGTTCTCTACCCTGTGGTATGCTTGTGTGCAACAACCACTTCAGCTCCTGCCATTGTTTGCAAGTTTGGAAATGTGTAAGTCGTTGTTTTTTTTTTCATGTGTATTTTGTTTGTTTTATTTTTTTCTATTAGCTTGATAGAAATATGATGTTTATTTATCTGAAGAAGAAAGGTGATATTTTTCATGCATATAGTTTTTGAACATTTCCAATAATAACAGGGGGGCGCTGTGGCCCTGGGGTAGAACATGGGCTTCCGACGCAAAAGGTCCAAGTTCGAATCCTGGCGATTGCGTTCCCTACTGGTTGGGTCGGTGTCAGTTTAATGGGACCGGCTAAGACAGGAGTCATGTTATCCCCACCCTGTCTCGTGTGTGACAGCACATAAAATTGTCAGACGTCTGTCTTGGGGCCTGTCTACAATATAGCCTATATAGTGCTGATGTTGAACGTTAAACCAACTCAACTCAACAACTCCAGTAATAATATTCTTTTTAAGGAGTGACTTGATTTTATCAACAGTTAATAAATAAAATCAACAAAAGATGATATTTGTATCAGGTTTAACATTATAATTATGTTCGAATTATTAGATATGATAAACATCTCTCTCTCTCTCTCTCTCTCCCTCCCTCTCTCTATCTCT
>RQTK01001229.1:45087-75895 GCA_003991915.1 Elysia chlorotica
GGAGGGAGGAGGAGAGGATGAAATGAACAAGAAAGAAAAGGGAGCATCCTTTCCGAGTCTGTTAACAATTAACACATTTGTTAAGCAAACTGAAAAATATCAAGATTTTCATTTGTAGCCTTTAAAGTTATATCTCAATACCAATATTTCAGTAAGCTCACTTCAAAAGTTAAGTCCACAAATTTTAATTATTTCACCTTGAAATGTTTTGCCCCAAATTTGTACTTTGGCTGATCTCAGTTCAAAACAAAATTTTAACTTGGTATTTGAAGGCCAAGTATAATCTTTTTTTTAAATTTTACCATATTCATTCTAATTTAATTTCAGTACCAAAAGAGTAGACCATACAAACACAAGGTTGGCTTCACAGTTGGAGAGAAACCCAGGTAAGAAAAAAATAATGATTTGTGTTTCTGGTATCTATTTTTCTTTTCCACTGTTGTTTAGTTATTTTTTTTTGTAGTTAAACTGATGGCACACTATATTGTTGGATGTTGTTTTTAAATTCAATGCCTTATTTAATACGAGAAAGTTAACTAATTGCATGCTGTGTAATTATAATGGTATCCCGTAGATTTATATATATATATATATATATATATATGGGTGCAAGTTTTCCGGAATAAACTGGATTTTGGGATTCGTGCCACCGTTTGCGATCTTCTTCCGGATTCGGCTCCGAACTGGGTCTAAGAAAGTTCAGTGTGACCTCAGAGATTGTGTATCGGATGGTATCGGCGCCTTGAAAAATATGTAAGTCAAGTTTTAGGGCAAGTCGAAAAACATATCTTTTTACAGTTTATGTGACCAGCTCTCATTGTCAATAGTAGCTGTATTGTGAATCAAACTGTTTTTTGTTTAAGTATATATGCTTGTATGTGATTATTACTGTAGCCAATGTAATGTTTGCGCCTAGAGCGGTGTTGACACGGGATTTGGCATCATATCAACGATCTTCATTAGTATTGTTATTATTAATATGTGTCCATGTAGTTTAGCAAAATTGATAACATAAAATTAATATATGTCGTGACACATATGACAAAATTCGAATATTACGATATGCAACCTTTTGCCATTAACATGGACTTGTCAACCAGTGCAAGGGCCGCATATGGAATATGCAAACTTTTATCTATCGTGCCTAATATTAATAAAATGTGTTTGAAAATTTTGTTTTATTTACAAAAATAAAGAAAATTCATATCCTTGAACCTAACTTTCAATTTTTGTTTTCTTTGTTTTAGAAGTTGAAATATTTAACTAAACAGTTTTTTGGCTCTCATGAAAATTTTGCATTTTCCTGTATGTGACCTTTTGTCAGAAGATGGCAGAAGTGAAAGGATCATCTTACCAAGTGAATCTTTGTAGGTGAATTAAGAAGGCACTAGCTCAAACAGTAGACTTTATAATGTTTACAAACTAGTAATGAAACAGCTTGCCTTTGTTTTAGTAGGAAAAAAAATAGTGCTCTGAGGGAAGGTAAAAGATTAATAGTAAAACAAAGATAGTTTTATGACTGTGTGCACTGACAGACTTGTCTTTATTCTTTTTCATCAACAGGCGCTGATGACAACAATTTGAACTCTATCTTCTACGAGCACTTGACTCGTTCTCTGCAACACTCTCTCTGTGGGGACCTCATGTTGGGACGTTGGGGTACATACACCCAAGGCGATTGCTTCATTATGGCTTCAGATTACCTAAATGCTCTTGTTCACATCATTGAAGTAGGCAATGGCTTAGTCACTTTTCAACTTCGTGGACTCGAGTTCAGAGGTATTTCCTTTTGCATTAACCCTATTTACCCTAATGGGACCAGATGCGACTGAATAAAATACACATTGATATCTCTGATGCGACGGGATATGACTGAGATGGGGCTATGGACACTACCTCATTGTAGATGGTGTAGCGACCTTTATAAAGCAAAAGAGCTTCAACAGAAATTAGAAAGATCGGACTGAAACTTCGTTTCCAGTGATTTTTTTATGTAAAGTTTCACTTTGACATCAACAATCAGTCTTTCTTCATGCAATCATTGATTGATATTCCTAATCTAGACACTGCTGATGAAGATTTTGACGACTAGGACATAAATTTAGACTTTGAACCTTTAAACCAAGACTTAGACGACCTTAGAGGAGGCACTAAAGGCACTGATAGTGTAGATCTAGAGTCAGTGAGAGAAAAAAACACTTTTCCATACAAACTTTTTATTTAATGAAAAGCAAAAGAAATATGAATACATATAATAATTTAAAATAATTTTCAACTTTTCTTTCCGTTTTTTAAATTTATTTCATTACATTCATCTCTATGGGTAATTTTTTGTGAATTTTTAAAGTTTGTGTGTGTTTGTAAAAATCATTAGATTATCAATTAGATTATCTCCCTGCCCTTCAGATTTCACAGTAAATTTAGCAGGAATTCTTTAGGGTAAATAATGTGGACTGCATAAGTCCACTAAGTAAATTTATTCAAATATTAATTGTCTCTGTGTGAGATAATGGTTATTGTGGTCAAATAGTGAAAGCTGTAATAATTGCAGAATGATGCATTAAAATAGTTTAAAGGGGCAATTTATTTTCTTGGACCGACCGTGGCATACATTTTGTTTAGATGAAGATCCAAGTTTAATTTAATTTAAATACAATACAGACAGAAATTAAGACACACAATGGCTGTTGGACTAAAAAGTACCTTTCATTCAAATTCATTTTTGGCTCGCCTAATTACTTTCTGAATATTATTTCACAGGAACATATTGCCAACAGAGGGAGGTAGAAGCCATTACAGAAGGAGTGGAAGACAATGATCGTAAGTAACCACCGACAAACTTGATAAGAAAGAAAAAAAAAAGGAAAAATTTGAGAAATTAATTAAGCTAAAAAATCTAGTTTCTCTGTATATTGGTATATTGCTTTCATAATTATCTCTTAGTTGTGTATTGTAAATTGTCATTTATTTACTACCCATCAAACTTTGCTTGTTTCAGGTTATTGCTGCTTTGAGCCTGGTCATTTACCACATTTCCTGTCTCTGAATGCAGCTTTTAACCAACGATGGCTAGCATGGGAAGTTGTTGTATCAAAATATATCTTAGAAGGCTACAGTATTTCAGACAACAGTGCAGCCACCATGTTGCAAGTTTTTGAGCTGCGCAAGGCTCTCATTACTTATTATATAAAGGTGAAACTAGTAACATTGTTGCAAGTTAGTTATTATTTCAGTTTATTTTCAAATTGTTGTTTGTTGTTTTGTTTTTTTCTTGTTGTTGTTGTTAAAAAGTGTTATAAGCCATAACTTTTTGTTTTTCAAAATCACATAGTTCGTTGCTTTTTCTTTAAAAGAAATTTTAATAATTTTTGAATGATGGTAGAGCATCAGATCCTTCAATGCTTTATTATTTTCAGAGATTATGTAGAATGTTGAGAGACAATACATATAAAATGATGTATGGTCCATTGAGTTGCATATATATGTGTTCTATATGTGTTGCAAGTAAAACGGTAAATCTTTTGTACATAGTATTTCATTTTCCTTTCATTGTAGTTCAGTTGGTCTATGGACTTCCATTATGCTTCATATAGCTTGTCTAAGATTTGGGTCTCAGCAGGTTTTATTCATTTTGTTTTCATACGAAAGGATAAACAATGCAAATTTTGTGACAAGTGTTATTGTTCCTCAGAGTATTATTTACTACACTGTGCGATCACCAAAGCTGGAGGTCTGGACCAGCAGTGCCAGCATTAGGGAAGATTTAGAGGGCCTAGAGAAGGACAGTTATGTGGATCTTGACCCAACATTTAATCTTCACATTGATGAGGATTTTGACTCGCGCAAGCAGGGCGTGTCTAGGGGCAGCTTCTGCCAAACATACCTCGGCTGGATACAGCACTGTGCTGGGCGCAGAGACAAGGTGAGGATATTCACACTTTCTCCGCTTTCTACTATACACACAACCATTAATTTCTTGTATACATATCAGATGGTTGTTCATGTGGAAGAAAACAGAACAGTAAAGTAGCAGTTATGAAATATCTTTACCCAAAAGTCTTTATAATGGGCAGTGAAAGTGGGATACTGATATATTTTAATGCATTATAATGGGCAGTGAAAGTGGGTACTGATATATTTTAATGCATTAAAAAAAATTAAGATTGTGGCCTGACAACATAAAGGAGCTTTACTGGGAGACTTAAAAAACATATACTTTTTATAATATAGATCAGTTTTTTCATATTGATCTTTTGCGTTGGCATACTTATAGAGATATGTAAATAAGTCTGTCAAACTTGCTTAAAATATACTTTCACTTGAAATTTATTCAAATTATAAATACTTCAGGTGTTTTAAAATTGCAACATTTTAAATCATATAAATTTTGTATTAATATTTTTTTTTCACTGATTCCATTTTTAAAAATTTTCTTTTTTAATCCAAAGCTGTAACATGTCACTTATATTAAAATTCTAGCTTCAATTATGACAATTATCTTGTTTATATGTCAGAATTAATCTTTCATTGGGGGGACAAACTGACGCAAGTGTTAGAGAGTTGGTCTAACAATCGGGAGGTACCTAGTCGAAAGCCAGCAATCTGATAAAATTTATTTTTTAGATTTCATCCTGACCGGTTGGGTTGGTGTCAGTATAATGTAACAGAAATAAGACAAAATTCTAAGTATTCCTGCTTTGTCTCAGTATGGCATCAGTTAAATTGTTTGACGTTGGTCTTGGGACCAGATATAACCTTGCTGCTGACATTTTATGTTAAGACCAACTCACTAACTTACTTTTTCATACATTCAATCAGTGAAAGATTTAGCCAAACAGCACATTCATTTAATTTCTCCATCCAGTCTCAGTTGAAATGTTGTCTGTGCCTTGGTTTGATTTTTCAAATGTGTCTTGATACACAAATAAATAGTGGATCAAAGATTTGTTTAGTGCTACATGCAGGAGACCTGCAGTCAAATCTCAGGTGATGCCGACCCTATCCTAATAGGATTCTTAAAGAAACTGAAATTAGTGTAAAACTTATCAAAGTTCTTTTTTTCAAAGCAAAACCATTTAAGAAAAGTATATTTTGACTCATGTTTGTATCCAGACCATTGACTGTGGTAGACTGTCCATGCTCGTGACGCTGTGTTATGCTCTAAGTCTACTTGGAAGGAGAGCCCTCAGTGCTGCTTCACACAATTCTGCAAGGTAATCTTCTATGCTACTAATTTTTTCTCGAACATGTTTAGCAATTATCACAAAGATTCGCTTATATGGGGGGTCAAAAGGTGCCAATTCCCAACGAGTCATTTTCGGAAGCCCATAACATTAAATAATCAACTTTTTCAATAGGAATTGAGTTTATCAATAGCTTATACTATATCATTAAAACTAAATGCTAAGAAAACTAAAGTCATGCACATAAACAACACAAATAACACTGCAAATGACATCAAAGTAGACAACTCAAAACTTGAACATGTGCAATGTTTCAAGTACCTTGGCTCAGTGAAAGAAAACAATGGATCATGTTCCAAAGACGTTAGGACAAGAATTGGTATGGCAAAACAAAAGGCAATTCAATTAAACAATATTTGGAAAGATAGGGGAATTCCGACAACACTGAAAATGGCAATTCTAATATGTCTGGTTTGGCCAGTTGTTCTATATGGTTGTGAGGCATGGACACTAAAACAAGAAGAACAAAACAGTATCCATGCCATTGAAATGTGGCTATACAGACGCCTTTTTAGAGTTAGCTGGAAAGAGAAAAGAACAAATGCAAGTATCCTAAAAGAACTAGGTGCCACACGAAAGCTATTGAGTGAGGTCCAAAAACGCAGACTCAGATATAAGGGCCATGCAATACGCAACACAAAGACTGATCTAATGAAGACAGTCCTGCAGGGAAAGTTTGCTGGCAAAAGAGGAAAAAGCAGACCTCCCACCACCTTGATTGACAACATTGAGAAGAGCAGTGGTCTAAGTTTGCACAAAATAAGTCTGCTGAGTAGGGACAGGAACAAATGGCGTGCTGTTGTGATGTCTGCTGGAGATCCTATCGACGAACATGGCGACGGTTACTAGTAACAAGTATACCCTGAAGAGACAGCTATAGTAAGCATTTGATCATGACATTAACAGTTTTTTAATCGGAAACAATTATTTCCTAATTTAGACCTAAAAAAGGAGGTACATCAGTATAAATCTGCATGGGCACTTTTTTTAGCTCTTGCCCAGGGGTGTGAAGGCACTACTTTATAAATCAGAATTGTTCCATGGCTAGATTAGATGTTGGTGAATCTTTTAGGACCAAAAAGAAATTAAAAACTAAAAGTTTTTATATTATTTTTTTAGAAACAAATAATAAGGACCTTTCTTGTTCACGACCTGAAAGGAGGTCAATCTGCCGAAAATGATATCCATAATGGAATGTCTTCTATGAATGAAACTGCTAGACATGGAGTGCGAATGGCTTTGTGACTATTTCTACATGATACTTTATAGGAACGTCACAAATCAAATACAAGAAATCAGTAAAGTAATCGAAAGAACCTTTGGAATTGTGGCTTTTCTTAGATGTTTTCTCACAATTTTATCATTCGTAATAGTGTCTGGATTTCCAAAAATCCGAATTTTGAATGGAAAAAAACTTCAAAATACTTATTTTGTGATTTATATGTCCACACAAATAGATGAACTGACTGCAGAAACTAAAATCTGGAAGTCGATTATCAGACATCTTACTGGCCATTTCAGCACCCGTCCCTCCCCTTAAGAAGTTAATCCTCAACCTTAGGAAAGATGCGTTAAAGTTATTTATTTTTCATCTTCTCTTGCTTTCTAAAATGCTTCCTCCTCCTTCCCTTTTCTACAACCTTTTCTTCCTTGTCTCCTTCTTCGCAGTCTTCTTTTTTTTCCTCTTTTGACTGGCCTCCTCCTTTAATTTATTAACATGCGTGCGTCCTATGCCCAAATGGTCAACACTAACACAATATTGACTGACACCGATCAAGTAAACACCACTTACAGCAACACTCCTCATGATAAGACAAAGTAAGCGACAACTGTGGCTATTATTCTATCTTATCACGGCGCATTATTTTGGTCACAATATAAAACAGGTTTAGATTATGTTTCACAAAACAAAAAGTATTTTTGAAAATTTTGGCGCTTATCTGATTTTATCATGGTTGCAACAATATGCTACCAGAAATGTTCAAAGCTATATATCTATTTATACCAGTAAAAAGGATTCAAGGAAACAACAGTTCCTGAGAGATTTTATATTGGATTTGTTTGAAAGTATATGAGATTGAAGTAACTTATTTATAAGCACAACTTACATTATGATGTCTTGAAATCTTTATCTGTTTCAATGAAATTATACATCTACATTGTTTATGGTTATGTCACCTAACATGTGTCTCTTGCTAGCTATATATTGGAAATTTATGATTGTAAAAGATTGGAGGATTTTCATCGCAACAAGATGAATACAACCCAACTTTTCGTTAAAAGTTTATGAGGTTTGCCACAGTTTCTGATTTCAAAACAACAAATGGCTCTTCGGTCCTTATCCTTGGTTGGGATAAACTTATGATGGGGTCAAGTCTCGTTTGTTTGACATTTCCTCAGAAAATTTGTTGATAAAAAAAAAATGTAAAAAAATTAAGGGATGTGAAACTAACACAGACACTCACTGCTGTTTATCCACAGGCCACTTCAAAAGTACATGATGAAGTAAGATCATGCTCTCCTCAACTGTCTTAATTTTTTTTTAATAAGTGGGATATGTCTTTTGAACTTCCCATTCGTTGTCTTTTATTGATATTTGCCTTTTGCTATAATCTTTATAATTTTTTTAAGTCAATAGGTATTTGTGTAAGATTTGTTTTTGTTTTTCTTTCTGTATTTTAGATTTTGTAATTTGTATGAGTATAGTGGCAAAAATGCGCAAATTGAAACTACTATTCATATTAGAAATAATAGGGCATGCAAGAATTTGATTCGTGCAGTTGTGGTAGGTATAAGAGAAGTGGTGCAAAATAATTTTAAATTATCTTATAACTTGTTGAGGAACTTTATATTTCTTTGTGCAGCTATTGAGTTTATTCTAAATTTTAAATGGTAGAACCTCTGTGTGTAATTGCCAATGGCCCATTTTGTTCAGCTACTAGATCTAGTTAAACAAGGGGTTTATATCATGGCAAGCCCGAGGAATAAAAAATTGTGATTAACAAGATACCACGCCATCAGTTCTACCGCATTGCACGTCAGATTTTTTTTTAGAATAGAGCTCCACTGTGGTTCATACATTATACACCAATTATCCTTTCTTTGAGCCATTTTCCTTATTTCTTTTTTTTTAGTTTGTATTTTATTTGTTTCAGATTATAAGATTTCGTGTATTTTATTTTTTGTTTTCTTTGTGTGTATGTGTGTGTGTTATGACTGCAGGAAGTCAAGAAAAACAAGGTACTTAAGACATTTGGATTTACTTGTATAAACTTGTTTGTTTCTCTTAGTTGCATGCCAGATTAAGAGCTCCGCTAGGTTGATCAGCAATACGGCATATACCTCATTGCTTGTGCTTTTTTTTTATGTTGTGTGATAATTCTTTCACTTTTTCTATCACAATTTTCCTGAAACTATCAGCTCTTTCTCGCAGATACATTTTTAGATTGAACTATTCAAATTTTTTATTGCATCATTACATATGATGTAGGTGTCTACATTTTTTTAAAGTTTGCAATGACAGGCATCTCAATTTTAATTTATATCTTGTTTAAAAAAAAAAAAAAGGGGGGGGGGGGGGGGTAGATCATGAGAGACAGTTAGATGATGTTTGGAATTTTCAAAGTGTAAATGGTCTTGAATTGTGTATCATAGTCCTCTCGATTTGCTTTATCTTTTATTTTTAATACACATTTTTTCAAGGAAACAGCATTGCATGGTAGTTTTTTAGGCCAGTGCTTCATTGTTCCGTTTAACTCCCTTGCCTCTCCCAATTTTTCTCTTACATAAACCTTATTACTAGTAAATATTAAAATCTTTTTCCAGTTGTTTGCTGAAGGCAAGGGTCGAACTGGTCAATTGTCTAGTTTTTAGACCAATCTCTAACATTTTCCTAATTTTCGAACATAAAGTATATATGTTTATCCGACTTTTTTATGAATTTTAGTAGAAACAGGAGGAAACAGAACACTTATGACAAAAAATGAGGTTTAGACCTGAGTCAAAAAAATCTGGTCAAGACGGGTATGCTCGATCTAGGTGTAGGCTAGGCCATTTGAATGGTTATTGGCCTGTATTTGTCGCTGACTCAGTACCTTAAGGCAAATTTGTATTCCTCTTTCTCTCTCTCTCTCTCTCTCTCTCTCTCTCTCTCTCTCTCTCTCTCTCTCTCTCTCTCTCTCTCTCTACTTTCTCAGGGGTGCGGGGGGGGGGGGAGATGGTGCGGGGATTTAAATTTTTTGTAATCAGTTGCTTTTCTATTTTTAATGGGTCACAAAGTCTCCCCTGGAATTTTGAAAGTGTTAACTAGATTAAGCCATTTATAAATTGTACATATCTCTTATGTGTATAGTTACTTAAGCCAGTTGATTAGTCGTGGTAGGAAAAAGTTCAGGATTTTTTTTCAACACCTGGTTCTTCCCCTGTGAAAGTTACTTTAATAATCTTAATGCTTTGATATAAGCATAAAGATCAACCTTAGACAGAGTGAACCCTGATTGCTTAAGCAATTCTCTTCAGTGAAGTAATTATGGGTAGTTTATGCAGGGAAGAAACAGTCTGTCAAAGGAACAGGTCGTAGGTGCTCTATCAGGCTGATTATCTCAGTGTTGTGACTATGGGAGAATCACTAGTAGCCGTAGCCTAAAACAAGGAATCGTGAAGGGCCGGGGTTTGACTGAATCAGTACAGGAACAAAACACTGGTTCTGTATTTAATCTAGAAGGATGCGTTGTAACTGAATTTATCAGACCTTATATGAGATAACTACAGTTTTATATTGTGATACTTTTGAAGAATCGGCGTACATCAAGTCTGCAACAGAAACCACTATGAAGGGGAGTGCAAGATGAATCAATAGAAAACAAATTCGACTTGGAAAAAGTCAATTTTTAAAACAATTCAGATGACTCTTGGCAATAGAATTTGGTAGCCTTCATAGAGCATACAATTCAATCAATAATAACAAAGTGCATGTATATAGCAATTTTCCCATTGTGTTGCTCAAAATTTTGGTTGCTAAATTACATCCTGTTCAATTCAGTGTTAGATAATCTCATGTACAAAAATAGTAATCACAGATCTTGTAAACATTAATCAACAGGCCAGGAAAATTGTTTTTATCTTTTAACACCTATGTTCATAAAGTATTCTGCAAATTTGTAGTTTGAAAAAACCTGAACTAAATATTCAACAAAAAAAAAAACAAGTGAAAAAAATAACCCTCAAAATAATTATGTTCAGCTTAAGGGTAAGGCATATATGTCCAGCTAACTGCAGAGTTTAGAAAGTGAAATGAATTTATTGTGTAGTATATTTTACTCAAAACTTAAAATTATTATATGGAATGGAATTAAAGCTTTAGTTCTTATCATCCCATTTTTACTCTGTCATATCATCATATCTGTTTTGTATAAAATTATCCTCCAGATTACTAGTTTGATTAAGTCAATAAATTAACCCCCCTTGAATTTTTTTTTTTTAAAGACACTAGAGGTGTCAAAGATAACTTTTGGAAAAATAATACTTGTTTCAATTATTACTGCATAGTTGGCATGAGAAAAAATGTTTATTCCAAAGCTTTAAATATAGACAGACAAGAAAATTAGTTTGAGAGCCAAGGGGGTATTAGCAATGTGTAACCATTTAACCCTTTTTGTTCAAATACTTTCAAAAGCTATTTTGAATTCATTCAAAGGCTTCTTTGCTGGGTTTTTTTTTCTTTAAATTACTTGGTTGAATTTTTAATGACAGATTAGAAATGAGTATATGCTTGTTTATTTAATACTTTTTATTCACATTGATGTCTTTTTAATACATGTAATTAAAGAAGGTTGTCCAAAGGCATCTTGTTTGTTTTATGAAGGGAAAAGATATTTAATTCATCATTTCTATCAAATGGACATGAGCCAAAATGTGAAAAAGTAAAGGAAATTGCAAAGTGTGATTTAAATAAAATAATATATTTTTGTATCATTCAAGAAAGGGCATCGTCTCATTTCTTTATTTTGTTTTATCATTTTGCATGTCTGAATGTAAACAATATTGTCTGTGTGTACACAAGCATGTAAAGATATTTTTTGGAAAGAAAAAAAAAATTAATATCAGAAAACCTTGTGGACTATCTTGTTGTCAGTTAAATTTTCAGATGCTTCAAACACAAAAAGCCAATGAAGAGCCCCTTGTTTTTTGTCCCTGGTTTATGCATCTGCTGGTGTCACTATCTGATATTCAGCCTTCATGGTGCTCTTTTTTAGTTTATTTCACCTCTTTTCTACACTTGATAGGCGTCTGTTTTTTTCCTAGTCAATTTACACGAGATCTTCATAGCCAGCCTTTCCAATTAGAACCAGGTTATCTTTTTTTTATTTAATTAAAAACATGTGAAGTATAATCTTAAAAAAAGGTTTAAAACCTGACGTATGAAAAATGTATGAAGATCTCTTCCCTACAATTTTATTGTGATTGATAATCTTACTTCTAAGTAATACTTGTGACAGCATGGCATGCAAGATAAAAGCTGTTACCACGTTTAGATTTCACACTCGGGCAGACTTAATCTCAAAGGAGTTAATCTATCCTTTTAAAATGTGTGTAGAGAAATCTTGGCTATATTCTCCATGATGCATCTTGAAGTGCTATAGCAATGTATTGGACAGTCTCCAATTGTTAATAGACATTTAGATATTTTTTCCATACCGTCAACATTTCATCTCTAAGAAACTAAATTGTAAAGTTTGAATCTGTTTCATATTTCTGTTATATGTATGGTTGTTTCTTTACTTTTTTCTTTCTTCTATTTTTATGGCACCTTTTATGTTTTATGTACAGTGGAACAAATTAAAACCGAAATTTTAGGGGGTCTGATTACAATTTTGGTTTAATCATATTTTGGTGTAAACATAGTCAAGAAGAAACGAAAAAAAAGAAAGGGACACAGGTCACGAAATTTTCGTGAAGGGTAATATCCCTTGTTTAAACGAAATGAGGTTAGCCAAGAAAGTAAGGGCATGATGATATGTAATGAAAGATATTCATTTTCTTGTTTTTTACTGTTTTGTTTTTGCTTTTTCTTGTTTTGTTTTTTTTGTGTATTTGTGTGTGTGTGTGCGTGTGTTTATGTTATATTTTGTTTGTTTTCTATTCATCTCTCTCTCTCTCTCTCTCTCTCTCTCTCTCTCTCTCTCTCTCTCTCTCTCTCTCTCTCTCTCTCTCTCTCTCTCTCTCTCACTCTCTGGGAGGGGTATGACATTGCATTAGGGAGGGAAAGATGTGTCAGAATGAGCTTTTTTTTTTCTAGAAACTCTACCAGCCAGCTGATGAAGTACTTTCATTTCAGTTTAGCGATAGTATGCTGGCCAACAATTTTGGTTTACTGTAGGTTTCATAACAGTGGAAAAGAAGGAAAACTGAAATTTTTTCAATTTTTTTTTGGTTTTAGACATTTTTAGGTTCAGACGTTTTTGGTTTAAGTGCGTTCCACTGTGGCAAAGGAACACTATGTTTATTTGTTGGCTGTTGTTTGTTTATTTTATACATTTTGCAAGGAATAATTATTTCTGTATTTATTAAATTATTTCTTAATGCAACTGTTTTTAATTTTTTTTTTTTTTTTAATGACTTCTTTTTTTTTTGGTGACACATGCCTTTTTCAAATTGATGTGCTGGTAGTGGAATGAGGTGTTAATAAATATAATGATTAATCATGATGGTCAAACAAGTTTTTAAATTAACTTTTATTGGATGTCTTACCTCTATCCTTTATATAAAGTGAATTTTTAGGTTATTTGAAAAATAAAAAATAAGACTCCAGCCAATTTGTTGCTAAGAGGAATACAGTTTTTTCATTGGTCTGTTTGCTTTAGCTTCCTTAGAATGCTAATGGTAGATGTTTTTCATTCCTATTTTGTGTTGAATCTTGTTTAGAATGATTTTGTTTTCAAGTATGTTAATTTTTTGTATAAAATCTTCTAGCTACACCCTAATAGAAAGTAAAGTTTTGACCAAATGAAATTCTAGTATAAAGAAAAACATTTTCCTCTTTACTAATCCTCATAGTAATGTTAAAATGTTCAAAGATGGAACTGAGAATGAAGCAAAGAACAAAGTTTTTCCTGCCTCTGTAATGATTGCATTATTTTATATTTTCAATAAGTTAAATTTAGTATTCGAGGAAACAAGTTAACTTCTTTTTTTTTTTTTGTGCTCTGCCCATGAATGAAATTTTGTAAATTTCAAATGTGTCATTGTTTCATTATTCTCTAATACAATATTGCATGATTTCAAAAACTTTTCCCCCAAAAAAAACACAAAACGAATCAATAAGTAATTTTTGCGTTGAAAGGTTGAATTCCTCTAGATTTATCAAAACTGTATACGATACAAAATGCACCTGGAAATCAGATTAGTTTTATTGGATACCAAACTGAAATTCTTTTTTTGCTTTATGTAGATATACACATTTGTACCTTTACCTAATGGAAATTTAAAACATTCAAATCTGTCTCATCTGGCACTTCTTTTCCAATTTCAGTGTGGACTTTTTCCTGTTTGGTCTACATGCATTGTTCAAAGGAGACTTTCGCATTCAGTCTCCTCGTGATGAGTGGGTCTTTGCAGACATGGACATGATGCGTCGAGTGGTGGCGCCAGCTGTCAGAATGTCTCTCAAGTTGCATCAGGTAAGTCGCTATTGGAGGAGCTCCAGCCTTAGATTTTTGATGATTATGCCATTTTAACATTAAATTTTGCAGATAGAAAACATATCAAGTCTGATCATGATAGAATGGTCTTGTAATATTTATTTCCCATGGCTATATTTGAAACATCGCTTATATAGAAGTAATCCCATCGGACCATTGAAAAAGTCTAACTAAAAAAGTGAAATAAAAATTATACTCTGGTCATTAAAAAAAAAGCAAGCTACTTTGTGTGTGTGTGTGTGTATATATATATATATATAATTTCAACATACAACCCCATCTTGATTCTCCAGGATCACTTTACAGCCCCTGATGAGTATGACGATAAGCAGGTCTTATATGATGCCATCACTGAGCACGAAGCAACAATGGTCATTTCTCACGAGGCAGACCCTGCTTGGAGAAATGCTGTTTTGTCAAATGTGCCCTCACTCCTGGCGCTCAGGTGGGCAGACAGAACATTCAATAAGCTTAACTATCATTTCCTTTCTCATTCAGGTTAATATTAAAACATCAGCAAAGTTTTATACAGGCAAGCTAGTTATGAAGTAACACTGATGACATGTTTTGCTGCCTATCTTTAGAGAACCTTATCAATGATAGAAGTAAAAAAAAAATTCATCATCACCCATATGGGCCTTTATGTACCCTTAGACATCTGCGGCTATATGAGAGAAAGAGAAAGAGGAGGGGAAGATGGGTGATAGAGAAAGAAAGGAATAAAAGAGAGAGTATAGCATGAAGGAAAGAAAAAAAATAAAGAGATAGAGATAGGAGAGAGTTCGGACAAAGAGAGGCACAGAAAGAGAGACATTAAGAGGATCAGGCATAGAAAAGGAGAGAGAGGAGAAGGAAAGAAATAATAGTGAGATAGAGAATGGGGTAGAGGGAAAAGAGAGCAATGGAAAGAGAGAGAGGGCGAGAGAGAAAGAAAAAAACAGGAAAAGTAGAGAGAGAGCGTGAGACGCTGAGAGAGAAAATAAAGAAATAAAGAATAGTGGCAGATAGACAAGAGGTAGAGGGAAAGGAGAGATGAGATGAAGAAGGAGAAAGAAAGAAAAAGAGAGAGAGAGGAGGAGAGAAGGAAAGAAACGAGAGAGAGAGAGAAAGAGGAAGAGTGTGCACCCTTTCAGAGTCAGTTAACAAATTAGTGATTGACACATTTTGTTGAGCAGCTGATAGTATTAGTAGTGGTGGGCAGGGTTTAAAAAAATTGAGGTGCTTGTTGAATGGTTAGGTAACATTCACTCCTCTGTGATTGACAATTGCTGTCCCTTGGCGGAGACCACTGTAACACTTTTGCAATAATCAATATCAATGAAATTATTATTCCCTCGTTTCTTAATATGTTATGGTTTTAGCTATCTTTCGCCGTATATTCATAATAAATCATATTGCTAACATACATGTAATTGTTTATCTTAAATCAGTGGATTTTTAGAGATTCTAAAGAAATTGTTGGAATTTTTTTTTAAAGTGGGTGATTTTAAAATTTACATTAAAAAAATCTGCCCTATCCGATTTTTCTTCAGATAGATCAATTAATCTGAAGATGAGGAAGGAATAATGATATAAGGTTCCTTTGCCTTGATGTAATATACTTTTTCTTATGATTATTTGAACTTCTTTGTGTACTGTGGTTCCAGAAATAAAACAAAATATAGAATGTGCCAGGCAATTAACTTTGAATGTCAAATATTTAAAGTTTGTCAATCTTTTCACAATGGAAACTTCTCTTTTTTTCTGCAGACATGTGTTTGATGATGGCTCTGATGAATACAAAATCATCATGCTTAACAAACGGTACCTCAGCTTTAGAGTGGTAAAGGTAAGCGCAAAATATTTGTAACGGATTGTGGGGTTTTTAAATCAAAATTGGAAAACCATGATTTAGGAACTTAAGATTTCAAAAAACCAATTTACATTTCTACACCCATCCATCCATCAAGTGCCATGCTTTGTGTCATTTGTAATCATGCTCCTCCACACTTCCTGATTCTTTGCTGCTTTCAGAGGATTTCAGTGCCTTTAAGCCATTTTGTCAGTCTGTTCATTATCTTTTCTCATTGTTTCCCCTGCTGAGCTTTCCTTTAATCATTCCAGTTGTCATAAGATGTTTCAAATTTTCTCTTTTCATCACATCCAAAAAAAATGTGCTTTGTGTCTGCAAATTATATTTCTGTTGTCCTTGACTTTTCATAGAATGCAGCTGAGGTGGAGTGATTAGACATGCGCAGAAACCACTAGTTGTGTGACACTCGTGGCGGAACCACTTAATCTCGAGAGCTCTGTGTTTTATTCTCATTTTTTAAAATAATATTTCCAATCATTTCAACGACTATTACTGAGTTTTGTTTTTTCGGTTTATTATAATCCAGAACGCTGGTTTTCATTCAATTTTTATGATTGCTGATGTGAACGGTGCCAAGTTCTTATTATTAACTTAACAGTCTCTGTTAATCTCTATTATAACCTTTTACCGTCAGTATATTGTGACTCACTGATTTTCATTTTATGTTTCTCTCTGTCTTTATTGTAAAATTCATTTAATCAAAGGTGGTGTCCTCAGACTCAAACAACGAAAAGGCTGCGCCCATTCTTTTGAGTCCTGGCCAATCACAGCCTGCATGTTTAAAACCTTTCCCCCCACGTGCGGACCTGTCATGTCCTCACCGATCATTGGCACCACATGGACCTGTGAGAAAGATATCCCAAAGAAAGGCGCATCTCAAGGCAAGCACTTCTTGCCTGGCTCAAAAGGCTGGCTCAAAACGCAAAGGCAAGGGGTCTACAATAGGAAAAGGTGGGGGTGAGAAACCTGCTATTGCCCAGACTGACTGCACCTCGCCTGCTTGTAGTGATGAGGTAATGAAAAACATTCAAGCGCAGATGAAGTCAGCCTATGACCACTTCATTGAGGACTCTGATAACCAGGAACTGGACTGCAATCTGGGCGAGGCAGGGTCCAATTTCAGAGGCTAACAAAGGATAACCTGAATACCCTCCAGGATCAATATAGTTCGTCTTCCAACTGCAGTCGACTTTCAATCTCTATTATAAAGAGATGAAAACTATAAGGATTGGAACTTTGCATCAACATTATCATTATAATCGGGAGGTTCAATTGCCATAAAAATCAAGAGAAGAATTACAATGGTGGTTATATGAAGGTTTAGAGAGGAACAATCCTTTAAACAGAGATAGACCCTCCTGCATAATAAAATCAGAGTCATCTGGCTACCCATGGGGAGCTGTTATGAATGACGGAGCTACCCACATTATATCATGGAAAAGTCAGAACATTCATGTTTTAGAGCTTGTACCAGCAGCAAATCTTAGCCTCCATATGCCGAGTGCAAAAGTGGTGATGCTCTTTGCTCTGGTCACTGATCAGCAATGTCAGTCTCTCCATGCCTTGGACCTAATGTACATGCATTTTGGAGACGATAAAGCTGTGTTTCACATTGAACCACCGATAAAGACAAGCTCACCTAAATCTCCAGTGAAGGCTATAACCGTTTGTGCGTATCGAGACGACAGGCTTATGTGTGTGGTTAAGTGTCTCAGACAATATTAAAACGGACAAAACGCTGACGTTCATCATCAAAACTCTTTATCAGCACCTTTTCACCCCATGCTGGTGTGACAAAAGATACTTTGGCTCAATGGCTGAAGATTATTCTTTGTAAGACGGGTGTGGACCTGAGTGTATTTAAGCCACACAGGGGCATCTAAGGTCACTGATGTCTCAAATGTGTTAATTCTAATAGTATATCGTGTTTTCCCAGCTGAACCGTATGTCGGGGGTACATTTCAACCCCATGTGCCATACAAAGGAAAGAAAATAACACATTCCCATGCGTACATTGGGTTACATTTTAATCCCATATTCGATGGAGAGGAAAGACCAATATATGCGCATCTGTATGTTAGTGGTATATTTGTACTCCATTCACTTCAGACATTGAGCATGATTTTATAACCACCGATCTTACGTATCAAACTTTTCTTTGAATTTTGTTTCTGGTTTGTTCCCACTTTCCAAGGAAGTGAAAGAAAAGTTTTGTATGATAATAAAATATGGTTAGGAATAATCAGTATTTTTACTTCTCTGAAGATTAGGGATCAAAAAACAACCCCCATTGGTAAAAAAAACATATGTTTACAAAATGATATGATATTTATCAGCCTGTTCCTGCCAGTCAGATAGAAATGAATGACTGAGGAATACATAAAGTTTCAAAAATAAATTCATACTACAATTATAGAAAAACAGAACAACTGACCCCTGGGGTCGAAATTTATCGCCGACATACGATTAAAGTTATAAATAATAATTGATGGCTGGAAAAATGAAGCTACTAGTGCACTGTTTTCCAGAAGTGCTCTTAATTTAAAACCTGTCTCGCTTTGAAGTCTCAGCTGTATTCTATGAATAATCAAGGACGACATAATATATAAATTAAATGGAACTTACTTGTAAGGTGAAGAATAATTATGATTCTGTCGTCCTGACGTATTCATAGAATTTAGCTCCCTCCCCATCCCTCCCTGTTGTTATCATTATTTTTATGTTAGTATTAGTCAAGAGCTCTTGGGATGCAATTTCCTTTTGGATATATATGGCTGTGAACACAGTCACCTTCCTGATCTTCACACACATCATGAAACAGCTTCCTCATTGTGAAGAGTGGTTTCTGCACATGCCTAGTCACTCCATCTCAGATAAATTCTATGAATATGTCAGGGCGACAGAATCATTATTATGCTTTGCTTCCCCTTACAAGTAAGTTTTGTCTAATTTATATATTATGAGTGATCTTATTGCGTTAGCTTCCTGTAGAACTGTTTCATTAGACTGTTTTGCTGTCCACAAAATTATTCATCTGCCTCCACTTTCTTCTGTGTTAACTAGTCTTGCATCCATACATAAGTAAGAGTTTGATATAGACTTAAGGAACTCTTCTTTTTGTCTACATGTAGATGTACTTTCTTTTTACTATATGATTTATCCATTTCTATCATCGCAATAATCCTTGCATCTGTTATAAATCTTGCTTTGGAGAGTCATTTTGAGCCAACTTAAATTTTTTTTAAAGTAAAAGACAAGTCCTATCCTAAAAGAATCAAAACTTGATTTCTTTTATCTGTTAATATCTTGAATTGTCCGAAAGTTTTCCGAGTGTTTTTTGTTGTGAAAACGTTGCACTGGCTTGCAGGTGAACCGAGAGTGTGTGAGGGGCCTGTGGGCAGGGCAGCAACAGGAGCTCATCTTCTTGCGCAATCGCAACCCTGAGCGTGGGAGCATCCAGAATGCCAAGCAGGTGATGAGTGCTCCTTTAAAGCCACAGTGAAGCAAAATGCTTGTGAAGATGTTTGACAGAACAAGTTAAACTCATCTTGGTAGCAAATGCTGTTTAGTTAGATTGCTAGTTGTCATGCAAAATTCATAATTAGTAATTAAATGAGACTCCATCACTTTTTTTTGCGTGCTCAGACAACTATTTTTATGCAACTTTTGTAATTTTTACAAGCACAAAAGACAATTTTTATGTCTGCTTTTTTTCTAATGCTTGGAGCCTAGATGATGTATTTAAGTTGATGGATTTTTAAAAAATGTACAGTGGAAATCTCATAATTCAAATTTCTTTGGAATTGATGGAAACTTTGAATTTAGAGAAATCGAATTACAGAAGGGGACATACCTGAACCGCCAGAGTGTTAAAATTAGTAGACAGACTTTACAGAATTTTTTTGAAACTACATTAATGATAGTTGTTGTTATTGTTTTCGTTCTATTGTAACCTTCTCCCAACCCCATTTCTTTAAAAAGCATATCTTCGGCAGCAATGAGCATTGAATTCTGCTTGACACTGACAGGTAGTTTTTTTAGTAATGACTATTGGTGGTGTGAGCTTCGAATTTAGAGAATCGCACTAAAAAAAGTTCAAATTATGAGTCTGATTTTAAAAGAGCCAAAGAGAAAAAAATAACTTATTTTATTGCTAGATTCGGTTTATGTGAAATTGAAATTATCAGGCTTCATTTTTGAGGTTCCCACTGCATCTTGAGTGAAACGTACTTTAGGATTTTTTTTTTTATCTAGAAAATATGATTTTTTGTATTACATGTAACTTTACATCTATATTATTTTTCATGAGTGCTTTTTTTTTTTTGGTCTCTAAAAAAAGTAGAATATTAAAGTCTTCTTTGCTTTAAGTTTACAAGATTTTCAATTCATCTCATACTCACAAATTTGTTTTTTTGCAGGCTCTGAGGAACATGATTAATTCATCATGTGACCAGCCAATTGGATATCCTATCTATGTATCCCCATTGACTACATCCTACTCAACCACACATGATCAGTTGAATGCCATACCAGTAGTAGGCGGAGAATTCCGGTTCAGTTCTGTGCGCTCTTTCTTTACTTCTTTGTGGAACAGGTCAGTCAGTTTTTTTTAAGATGTCCACATAAGTCAGCTTCATAACTTGTTGCAGTTTTGGGACCATTGCAGATATTTATATTATTTTGTGACTAAAAGAGTTACAAATCCAACATTCCTAATTGCTTAGATTTTTTATTAAATCAAAGGCAAAGCAAATGAATAGTAAGAATAGCATGAATAACAATGTTAGTTCCAATTACTTTAGGCATGCTAGAAAGTTCAAATTCTATAGCCAATCGTCTTGAAAATATTATATTTAGTTCACGTAAAGTCTGGATATTGCTGACGGGATGTTTCGGACACTATGAGATGAAAGCCATTTTTTAAAAATCAACAATTAACAACAACAAAAAACAGCACAAAAAAGCGCATTTATTAAATAACACTAGATATGAGCTAAAAACATTTACAAAGCCACAAAAAAAAAAAAAAAGAATTGAAAAAATCATCTTAACATCCACTCTTGTCGGTTATTGCATGTTAAAATACCAAGGAAAATTGATTGTTCAAATATCAAGAAATAACCAAAAAAATTTATTCATAGGCTAAATTATTTAAATTCTCTTCACAGCTTTCACTACTCTATAATTATAAATCTTGCCAATGCACATCATTTGCACCATTTTTTCCCCTTCTGTACCTCTCTCATATTCTAAATCTAGTTGATATCCGATTGTAATATAGATCTAGAGCTAATTTTGTGATATAAATAGGGAACTAGATAGTTGATCTTGCTGGACGAGCTGGCTCAAGTGGCAGAGCATCTGGTTCTCATTAAGTGCCAAGTTCAAAACCGACGACTGGGCAAATTGGCGGATTTTGTCACCTTCCGGTTGATGCAGTCAACAATAATTGTGTTCATTCCAATTGCCTTGAGCATGCTACTTTTGCTAAAAAGCTTACATTCTTTAGTCAACAGTCTTGAAAATATTATATTTAATTCACACAAAGCCTGGATATTGCTGACGTGGTGTTTTTGACACTATGACATGAAAATCAAAACAACACTAGTGCTTGGTGTGGTTTTAAAAATTGTAGTTAAGCTTGTGTTAAAGTCAATATCGATAGCTGAACCCAATAAGCGTGGCCTTCGATTCGGTTTGCAGTGACTAATCGTGCTAAAATCTGTATTTGCTTTCTCAAAAGTTTGCAGCTATGATCTAAGAGTTAAACGGTCTAGAGAAATAACTCTTATTTTGAGCTAAATAAAGAATGAAAAAAATGAGAAAGGATCCGTTACAATAGACTGGACAGTTTGTAGCATTAAGTGATTATTGAACATAATTATCCACCAATATCCACTAATAAGTTTGTCCATTCTTTTTTTCAGACTGCGACAACGCTGTGATGCTACATGTGCGGGTGGGAGTGCATCCTTTGACTTAGACTTGCCGTACACTGTGAGCCACCAACTGGCAGCATCCACAATTGGTGAGAGTATAAAAAACTGTTCTATTATGCTTTTTTGTTGTTTAAGTTGAGAAGAGATAATATGTTTAGCCTGTTTTAATGAATGATAAGCAAAAAGCTGTAAAAACATTGATTTTAATCCTACTGATTGTTGCTATATAGAATTTTGTTCAATAAGATACTGCTGCCTCTGCATGTAGACAGCAGATCGCAAATAAAAATAGACAGTTAAAATAAAGATTGAAACCTTTTTTTCCTTTTGAAAAAGCTGAGAGAGGGAAAAGGCAAGGGAAGGGGGAAAAGAGGGAAGAGGGAAGGAAAGGGCAGTTGCAAGTGAAAATATAATTTAATGTGACTTTAGTCAAATATCTTTTTTAAAAATAACAAAATGTTTTTGGTTATATTTTGTTTGATGATGGATCCTCCATATCATCTTATGTCTTACCTTTTCCAGGTTCCTCAACTCATCGTCTGACAGTGACCAACCAGCAAATCGACATTCCTATGCAGCCGTTGGGTAATCGGGGCAGTCTTATTTCAACTGCGTCGTCTGCAAGCAAGGTCAACACTCTGGCATCCCTTGCCAATCTCATCAATGACTATAACATTAAGGACAACTTGCCTCATCGAGTTAGGGTGAGGAGACTTAAGTGGAGGAATAGATGTTAAACAGTTCAATTTGAAACTGGAATTTTGAATTCAGAAGAACTGTTCTTTTTTTTTCACTAGACAACACAAAAAGTTATTTTCACATAATATTATTGTGCATTTTTACTGCACTTGTGTGGTACATATATATGTATGTCAAAATGAAATAAAAGTATTTAAACTTCTGATAAAAAAAAAAAAAAGGACACATAAAAAACCAACACAAAACAAAAACAAAATGAACATCTTTGATTTTGCACAATATTATTACTACCCAAAACTTATGTCAGTTTTTTTTCAAACAAGAGATATAACCCAATGTATTTTCATCGCAAATGTCTTGGTCTATTATGCCCCTTTATTTTGTTGTTTTATCTTGAACATTGTTTTAACCTAAATTGAAATAAGACCTCCGAAATTTTCCGTTTAAACGTGTTCCACTGTATGTATGTATGTATGTATATGTGTGTGTAGCGATAATATATATAATTATATATATATCAATGTATTCTAATTTTTTGTTTTGTTTTGTTTGTCATTGTAGAACTGTGAGAAACCTAGGGCTTTTAATCAAGGAAGAATTTTTTTGGACTATTTTTTTATCATACATGCTAATGCTTTTCTGCAGATTATGGACCCAAGCCTGGTATACGACTCGATCAACCTCGGACGGCGGGTAGATGTGCAATGGCCGCACGAAGACTGGCGCGTTGTTGGGGGCCGAAATGGCTGGAAGGATTGGACACCCAAGAAAGGTATGGAGGGCACACTAGTCCACCGCTGGGTGCCTGGACACGCGGACCCTGTCCGCCGATCTCACACAGACAAAAGTATCGTGCTTGTGCAGCTGAGAGATCACTTTGTTCCCATTGCAGAGACTGGTATACTTGACCTGGGGGCTGAGGTATGACACTTGGAAAAGACTCACTGGCCTCAGTGTTGATTATTTAACTCATCAAGCAGGTAGCAGCAAGCTAGAGCTTTTCTGCAGTATTGCAAATGCCTTGGGCATCAAAATTCAAACTCCAGGGAAATCGTAATACGTGCAAACCTCCAGCCTATGCCCCAAGTCATGCTGAGAATCATGCTGACAACACGTGAGTGGGCTTTATGGGGAGATCATAAAGATGATCATATCATTGTTCTGATTTGATGTCATGGGAATGTGCAGCAATTTCACACTGCGATAGTAAAAGGGAATAAAGGACAACAAAAAAGTGGCTTCAAAAGCAGGTAACTGATTGTGAAAAGAGAGGGTGAAAGATTTTGAGTAAAATGAGCATTGTTTCATTTTGACACACATGTTATAAGACGTAGCGTGGAGGATGTATGTACAGTTTAAACATAATGTTCAACATTGTTTTTAATTGATCAGCAATAATTGTGATTTCACATAAAAAGGCATGAAATTTTGTGAGTCTTTTCTGATTACCCTTTTTCTTTTCCTTTTTTTTTATGATTAGGAAAACTTTTTTTTCAATAAGATTTAAATAAATAATTTTTAAGATTAAATTTCTCCCTCTTTTTTTTTCCTTTTTATTTTAGACTTGTTTCATTTTGGTAGCTGCTTAAGAAAAGATTCAAAGAATGTGGGTAGGGTTTTCAACACTTGCTATTCTCATGCATTGTAGGAATTATTGTGATTTATTGAGTGAAGTATATTGCAGTCTTACATTGGCAACTATTGATCATCAAGGAATTGTCTCAGAATCAATCATATTCTTCACACTGGACACAGTTATAATTGTTCATTTTTATTTTATTATTAAAGCATTAAAAAGGGATTCATAGTCTGAAGGAGTCATTTTGCAAAGGCTAATATGACATGGTTCAAATAAAGCTCATTCTAGACTCTGAGATTTTTTTGCACCAATGGTTTTAATATTTCATTGTTTTGGGGTTGTTTTTAAGGGCGGAAAAGATACAGCCCCAAAAGACATGTTTACAGCAACTTATATGTCTAATTTGATCAATCTGATCCATTCTCTTCATAAAATTTAAAACATGGTTTTTGCACTGGTCAACATTGCTGAACTTCCCAGAAGTTTTTGTCTTTTTTACTATCAGAGTAATAAAATTGATGGTATAAAAGCTCAATTCAGCTTGATTATGCCTATTGCTGTTTCCACAATAGACAATTAACTACACATAATATGATTGTACTTTTATTTTCATAATGTAAATACAGATATAAGATAATTATAAAGCTAAAAGAAGGATATTGAGTAAACCATTTTTACGCAGTTGCACAGTAAAGATTAATACTATTAGAAATCTCTGTCTTGAGTCAGATAAATTTAGTTGTCCATTGTATGCTCTTAAATGTGATGTTGAAATTTGTTTTTAGTTTTATAGAAGATATAGTCCCTAAGTTTTGTATCATATTGTGTGTGAATATATGTGCCTTTGAAAAGTTGAAAATCAGGTTTCAGATCCTGAAACAACATAGCCGTTACCGTGCTGACGTGCCGTAAAACAAACTCACTCACTCACTCACTCACTCACTCACTCACTCACTCACTCATTCAGAGCCTGCAAAGATAGAAACAAAACATAGCATTAAAGCACTTGATAATTAATCAAGAATCGAGCTTGGGCCTGTTATTAAGGAACGTTTTTGTTGTTAAAACCCTCAGGAAAAAGATGTTGGGATATAAAAAGTGTTAGTGTTTGGTGCTTTAATTTGAAGATTTTAAATATTTATGTTTTGTTGTTTTTTTCTCTTTATTTTGAGAAGAAAAAAAAAGTTTAAAAAAATGTATGTAATAAATATACAACAATGTTCAAAAGGCTTAGTTTATCTATAAATCTTAGTTTAAAATTAACTAGTTTGGTAAATGGTTCATGTTTGTATAACAGTTTGATTGAATTTGTGCAAAAAAAATTTTGTTGGAATCAAACGAATATGTCATTTTCATCGCAATATGATCACTTATGTAAGAACAGAGTTGAAGTTACGGTTGAAGCAAACTTACTTAACATGTAAAATTGAATTTAGTTTCTTCTCTATGAATTGTGCTAAGTTAAATCACAGATTTTCTTTCCCCTTCGCCAAGGACACTCACAGTTGGCTCAAAAAGTTGAAATAATTGAAGCTGTTGGCTCTGTTTTTACTTATTTTGTTATGTAATTGTGACGGTAACCACCTTTTTAATGTCATACATGTATTATCTTTCTACTTACCTCACAGTGATAAACTATTAAATATATAGTCATTGTTATTTTTGGGGGCCATAAAGCAAAAAATGCTTGGAAGAATGTAAAAAGGGATTGACCGTTTTAAAAAAGCCAAATATTTCAATTAAAAGACCATGATCTAAATCCCTGAAATTGTAGTGAAAGAATGAAAATGCACATAAGAACATCTCTGGTTTACAAAGATCATTATTTTAGCAGAATGATTCATTGTTTAAAAGATTTACTGCATATCAATTATGCTGTATGTAATGAATCTGCTCATTCTAATTTAAAGGAGAAATCTTTTTAAGGGCTCAAAAAAAGTGCATTAGAATTTTACTTTAACTATATGATAAAATGTTATTAAAGTTCATTTTATTAGTGTGCAACTTTCTGTCTTAGTCTCAAGATTATAATGAGTTCATTTTAAGAGCTTAGAGATTTTTACCATGTTAGGGCTTAGCTTGATCTGAAGGACTAAAATTGTTTCTCTTAATTGCTCAAGTATCTTTGAGTAAGTGAGTTATGCCCATTTAAATCCTTTCCTGTCGTTATTATTAAGTAGCGCCGCCTTGGATTACCATGTTCAGCTTCCTGATAACAGGAGCATCCATCTTTGTTTACATTCTATGAGCCAAATACGGGCTGGGCAGAGGGGTTATAGGAAAAGCCATGTAACTCATTCTCTATTTCTCTGAGATATATGAAATCTTGTCCAGTTGTAGATAAGTAAATTCTCTAAATAACGGAGACTTTAAATAAATTATAAGTTTTTCGATTTTTTTTTTAAGTTATGAGGGGATGTTTCTGAGCATTAAAAAAAAAATAAATCAAAATAACACAAACAATCAACACCCACACATCACATGTAATTTAGAGACAGAAAAAAGAGAGTCTTAGGGACAAAGACAAAGACATGACAAGTTATGGATCTAGATCTAATGTAATATGAAAGCTATGTATGGGAACAAGACAAATCAATGTTTTATTTTTAGTATATAATATTCTTGCCAGTACCATCTTTATGTAGATACTTTGGTATAGATGTAGTTGAGGACTGGTTAGTAATGCCAAGAAATGAAAAGTGTGCTCACGGTAGGCGAGATCTACATAGTGACACTTCACTGAACAGCATGAGACAGTGAGAACCGGCGCAGACTCTAGTTCTATGTTCATAAGACCTATGTCTAGTAGGCTACAAACGGCTCAGTGTAAAAAAAATTATAAGGACTTCAATAAAAGCTTTGGAATTTGTTTTTATTCTTTTTTTTTCTTTTATGGGCATATCATTTAGTCCAACTGGCTTTGCTATGATCCGAGATACACGTCTGATCTAGATCTAAAGTCTAGGTTAGATATACATCTGAGGCCTCTTCTATGATCTGATTTATTATCATAAGATCAAGTACATAACTCAATGAAGTTATTTTCAGTGCTAATAACAACATTAAATTCATAGTTCAGCTCTGTACCACTATAAATATCACCAATCATCATACAAAAAGAAAGAAACAAGGCTTGGTTCGAATTCAAACTAGAGAAAGAAACCTAGGTTTAGCGTAGAACAGGCGTGTTGAGGAATCGTGGTATTCTGGGTCAGGAATAACTCATTTATATTTAGAATGATTACTACGATTCTATTTTTAGCTGAACTAGTCAAATTCAACCCAAAATAGAACACACTACTGAAGGGAACCCTCCAGGCCCAGATATTTTCATATGTTTGAAGTAACGTACTGTTTTAATAATACTAATGCTGCAAATTATTTGTGAAACAAATATATGTATACAAAGTGTGAGCATATGTAGACTCTTCAGCATTTACAGGAACATCAGGAGATCAATCAAGCCTAGTTTGAAACCATGTACAATTCATTAAAAAAATGTTGTGTTTTAAAAACTTTTATATCTATTAATTATAATGCTAAAATGTTGCTATTTTTCCTGGTGAAATAAGTTTTGTTACTAATTCTAATTTTACCTTTCCCTATGAGATCAATGTTTGATCCTGTCCCAGAGTTTTTAATTGTACAATAAAGAAGAAAACAGTATATTCTCAGATTAAAAATTGGTCTTTAACTGCTAGAATATTTTTTAATGTGCAAATGTGCACATTAAAGGAGACTAAACCATCGCTGGATCTGAATGTAAAGGTGTTGTCTCAGGTAAATTCACTCATATCTGATTCATGCATGAGAGGTGTTGATGTTTTTCATATCTTTCAGAGATAAATTTGAAATGAGGACGTTATGAAAAATCCAAATGGCCTAAAAATTTTAAAACAGGATTTAAGTTCCTTTTCTAGGAAATGCAACAGGCTGGCAGGCACATTGAGTAAACAAGTCTGCTTTGAGGAGAGGTAACAACAGTTAAAATCTAAGAATTAACTTGTAATGATTCTAAAATTTTTGCCAAATTTTAGTCGCTTACAAAGAGAATATTGGACATCTCAAGGGGAAAAATGTGCTCCCCCAGAATAGTTCTAGTATTAGAAAATGTATCATTAGTCTTTCTCTAATGACTCTCCCCAGTAATAATAGTTTGTTCTATTTTGTGTAAAATTTGATCATGCAGGTGCTATGAAACCGTAGGACTAGCTTGTTATGTTGACAAAATTGAATTATTTTTTTTTGTTCATGAACATAGTGTGAAAGTCATATTGTTTCAAGTTTTGATAAGTAAAATGAATCAGGCTTATATTGGCATGTTAAATTACCCTACCGTTGTGTTGACATTGATGCTATTGCTAAGGCTATGTCCCTGTTGATCCTTAATTGTTGAATTCATGCATATATGATTTTTAAGTCATGTTTCACATTAAGCGGTTAAATAATTATAAGATGCTTCTATACAGAAAAAAAAATGTACGATGTTATAAAAAAGTTATGCCGATTATTTTTTGTTTTATTGTTTTTTGTTACATTTCCTTTCTTTTTAAATTTGAATCATTCAAATCCAAGCAAAAGTGTTGAGTACAAAGTCCTATTTCTTATATCTTGCAGATAGTATTGCAACGAGACATAAAGTTTGGCCAATCACCCTATACAGACAAACTAAGATATTTTTGCAATACAATTTTGCAGTGATTCTTATTACTAATTATTGATAGTGCAGATTTCAATGTTTTGTTAAATTACATATTATGGTAATGAAGTTAAGACTGAATCAAGACTGTGTGATTCAATTTTTCATGGAACAGATTGAACAACTAATGCAAGTCATGCAAGAACCATGAGTATGATTTTGATGGTTTGGTGAATTAATGTATTGCTAATATGCTAATGGGTAGTGCTGTTGATATGATGAGGGCATTGGGCGACCATTTTAGACACATTTTGTTCTTGGCCATTATCAACCTTCAACAGAATGGGTAGCTGAGGCTCTTGAAACATGGCAAAAGTAATTGGCAGTGAGGGAAGTAATGCAAACCAACTTCATAAATGCTGTTTGGCTAGTAAAGTACAATTGGGACCGTAACTTGTGGTTTCACAATGCTCTATCAAAGAGCATGGGACCAACATTACTTTTTATTCTAATAGTAGTAATAATCTACTCATGAATATATATATAATTATGTATATACATTGTATATATATATTAGTAATTTAAAGGGCCATGGAATTCCTTAATGGGAGATCTACACAGTGTGTTCAACTATTTGAGTTTGGACTGAAAAGATATATAATCATCATAAAGATATCAAGTATTAAAAAAAAACTAAAAAAACAATATGTACCTGTTAAATCTAACCAGGCCATACTTTCCGTTCGTATTTTTGGATTTGTTGTTAGTTCAAACTTTAATACCCATAACGCAGACAATAATACAATAAATTATTTAGGAGATGAAAAAATGTTTATCCCTATTGTTTATTCTAATTGCTACATATGCATTCATGAGCTATAATTTATTTTTGTACGCTTGAGCTTGGTGTCTTATGACTAGAACCTATTTTCAATGCTATGAAAACCTTTCTGCAGGCCATTTCACCGGCATCAAACTGATTCAAGTGTTCTCTTTGTAAGATGAAGCAAAGCAAACATATCAACTGTTTTCATAGAGGTGCATGTGAAAGGCAGAGACCTAGTCTATGTCTTATTAATATCATGAATTTTTATGCAGGTCGATTATTTTGTCATACCACTCAAAAGTGACATAAAATACATTCCCATGCGAAATGTTTACCTTCTAAGGATTTTGTTTTTCTTTAATTGTTTGTCTGAATGTTCCGTATGTTGAATAATATGGTTTGATCTAAATTTGATACTGACTATAAAACCATAACCAATTTTATATCTACTACTAAAGCAGATCACTATAGCAATCCAATGTAAATGTACAACGGGGTCCCCACTGAACATTCAGTTGTCCAGGATGCTGTGTTTAGCGAAATTCTTCTTGGCAAATTTAATGTGCTAAGCAAAGGAAGGTGATTACGATTATACCTGTAACTTACAATAGCTACCATTTAAGATTTTGTGTCATTGGAGACAACACCTTAATACGTACCATACTTTGCTATTATTACTCTGTGGAAAATTGTTTTCTTTAAATATGTATACACACAAACTGGGGTACCCGTTCATACGAACAGGTTGAATACAGTGTAATTGTCTGTAAGCTGATTCTTTTTGAAAGGGGAACTTTTAGCCCGTGTTTCCACTGAAACAGAAACGAACCGACCCAAACCGACCCGACCCTACAAAAAACGGCAATGAAAATAGCACAGCCACAAATAACTAAGAAATCATAGAGAAGTCCGCCAAGGTGTTTCCACCAAAACGACCCGTCTCCGGCCGACTTTTTTCCAATTGGTTGGAATACGGTTTGCACCATTTTTGACGGGTCGTTTGGGTGACTCATCAGCCACAAGCCTACCACAGGTTAAAAAAATTATTTTATTTTAAGGAATTTTTCAAAACCGATTTCATATTCGTGATCAGCGCCCTCAAATTAGCAAAGTCTACGCGTAAACAATAGGTTTTGATGAAAAATAAAGATTTTAGAATTTGTTTAAAATTAAGTTTATTTTTCTTACTACCGGTCCCTTTTCACTTTTGCCACCACGTGGGAAAACCCAACGTGCCATTCACCTTTGGTGTGCAACCTGAGGGGTCGGGTCGGGTCGGGTCGTTTCTGGTTTAGCTGGAAACACAAAACGGAAACGAACCGACAAAAAACG
>RQTK01001230.1:0-34319 GCA_003991915.1 Elysia chlorotica
AGACAGACAGACAGAAATAGGCCTAAACAGAGAGAGAGGGGGTGTTTTAGGGAAGAGATGAATCTAAATCGTCAATTAACAAAGCAAAGAGGTTAAAAATTAAAGAATTTTTTTAAGCATATAGACTAACAAGAAAAAATGAAAAGCAAAGAGAGATAGATAGATAGAGAGAGAGAGACAGAGAGAGACAGAGGGGGAGAGGGAGAGAGAGAGACCGTGTTCAACAAAGAAAGACATTCTGAACAGTTACAGGACTAAAAAAATGTGCGTGTTGCGGAAAAAAGCAATACATTATTATTTGGAAAAACGAAGACCACAGATAGAAGCATTAAACACAAATTGAGGAATACTTGTTGGTTTTTTTTAAAATCTTTTAATAGGGACAAAATAAAAAGAATTAAGCAGATTTTTCACAGCCTGGGTGTTTTTCACACACGAGTGGCGGTGAACTAGGTTAAGGACAGAAGGTACCATCGCCTCATTCCCAGAATAAGGAAGATCGCCACTGTTACAAAGATGGTTGAATATTCTTAATAACAATAATATCAATAAAAAATCTGGCTCCATTCTGCACCAGGTGTGTTAGAAATTGGTTATGAATATCGCCTGGTCCTGCAGCAGATTCGCTGGACAGTGTCGACTAGGCTAATGGGTTTGTTCCTCACAACAAGCGAGGGGATTGGGAAGAGGATATCGCCAAAGATAGAAGAGATAACATGTGAGATTTGGTTAAAGGTCTTTTGTTGTTCGGGAGACAATTGTGACACCTCCGTGTTCTTCGTGGTCTTGACAACCCTTCAACAGCACATCCAAAGGGTAATGTTGGGATAAATTGTATTGTTACGATCGTGGTGGCCTGTGCGAACGTACCTTCGTGATGAACTTCGAACCATTGAATTGACCTTTCTTCTTTCCACTTGGTGCATTCTTTCGAATATGCCGTATGTGGGCCATGACCGTTAAACAAATGACACGAGCTTTACAGTCTTTCTTAGAATATATTTCGCTATGGCAAAAAAAACAAACAAACAAAAAAAAAAAAAAACAACAACAAAAAAAAGAAAAAAAACGGTGACCTGTCATGCAGTACATTGGGTCGAATTCCGATACTACCTTTGCAGTCACAAGAATTTTCGCAAATATGTTTATCTTGACAAAGAAGTCGCCATAAAGGAGCATTGTGATGTTATTGGCTTCACACACAATAATTAATACTATTCGGCGATTTACTAACAGCAAAGATACTGCGTTTGATTTTGACAATTTTTTTTTTAATTTTGAAAAGGGAGAGAGAGAAAGAGAGAGGGAAAATGAGAATGAGAGGATGAAGAGATAGGCAAGGGATAATCCGAGAGAAAGAGAGGGGAAGAATAAAGTGATAGACCAAGAGATTGAGAAGAGCTGCCCTCCACAAAGACTGACCTAGGCGTGGATTTAGCTGGGCGGATGACCACTGACCATTCACTCCTCGTGCCAGCGGTCAGTCCATTAGAGATCTTGCGACAACGGGATCAGAAAAAAACGAAGACGGTAGATAAGAGATTCTGCACCGGCGTCCAATCATAGCTCGGCTCCAGACTTACGGAGCCAATGAGCGATTAGAAACTCCCATGCATGAGGGGCAGGATTATGTAATTCATATTCATTGTGCGAATCGCAAAATCTATAATTATTTCTATTCCACCCTGCATAAAAAAAACAATAGATGTTAGAGCTACAGGTCGAAAGTCGTTAAGGTCCTTTGCTGTTTTTTTCTTAGGTATAGGGATAACTGCAGATGTTTTCCAAATCTCAGGGATGGTGTGGTGTGTTAGAGAGAAGTTGAATAAAAACGTAAAAATTGGGGGGAGATGAAGAAGGGAGAAAAAGAGGGAAGGAGAGAGATAGAAAGGATGGTAGAGAGAAGAAGGGACGGACTCAGTTTAAACAGTTATCAAGGAGTTACTTCTTGGAATAGGGTAATGCTATACTGCTGGTTTTTTTCGGTGTAGGTTGAAATAAATAGCATTGGTATTTAGAGCGGAGATGTGAAGAAGGGAGAGGAAGAGGGGGGAGGGAGACAGAGATGGAGAGGGAGAGAGATGGAGAGAGAGAGGGAGAGAGAGGGAGAAGGAGGGAGAGGGGGAGAGAGATGTAGAGAGGGTTGAAATAAAATAGTACACGTATTTAGAGGGGAGTTGAAGAAGGGAGCTAGAGAAGGAGGAAGAAGGAGAGGGAGCGCGAGAGGGTGGGGAAAGAAATGGAAAGAGACTGAGAGACTAGGACAGTTAAACAGTTATCAAGGAGTTACTTAGTGGACTAGGGCAGTGCTATACTGCTGGGTTTTTTTTTCGATATAGGTTGAAATAAATAGTATAGGTATTTATAGACGAGATGAAGAAGGGGGAAAAAGAAGTAGGGGGAGAGACAGAGGGGGAGACGGAAAGGGAGAGATGGAGAGAGAGAGGGAGGGAGAGAGGGAAGTAGGGAAATAAGGAGAGACAGGCGGGGAGAAAGAAAGGAATAGAGAATGAAAGAGATCCCGAGATAGAGATAGAGAGAGAGAGGGGGGGAAGTGAGAGAGAGAGAGAGAGAGAGAGAGAGAGAGAGGGAGAAAGAGAGAGGTGGCAAAGAAATACCTATTGCGTGAAGAAATAATAAATCAACGAGATGGGCAAAAAGGCAAGGACAGAGGCATAGGCCAAAACTATGAAGTATGGGCCACTAAACTCAAACATACATACGCTATACATGTACTATCAGCATCAGTTATAAATAACAGTATGTTGTTCAGCCCAGCAGTAGTCAGTATACTGGAGCGAACTGGGTCAAGTGGTAGAGCGTAGGTCTCTAGATCGAGAGTAGTGAGGGTCGAATCGCACTATCGGCAGAGACAGAAACAGAGAGAGAAAGGCATAGGCCAAAACCATGAAGCCTGAGCGACTAAGCGCAAACATTGTATAATGTACTATCAGCATTAGTTATAAATTGCTATGCTGTTAAGCTAAGCAGTAGTTAATATGCTGGAGCAAACTGGGTCAAGTGGTAGAGCATTGGTCTTCAGATCGGCAGGTCTGAGGCTCGAATCCCACGATCGATGAACAATTTATTTGTTCCTTTGTTACTGGTGGGGTTGGTGTTAGTATAATGTAACTGGCTAAGACAGGAGCCCAGGTCTCCCCGCCCTGTAGAGGGCGCGGTAGCCTTGGGATAGGATATCGGCTTACGCCCTCTGCTGGTTGGGTCGGTTTCAGTTTAATGTGACCGGCTGAGACAGGAGTCATGGTATCCCCGCCCTGTTCCATGTGTGGCAGCAATAAAATTGTCAGACACCAGTCTTGGCGTCGATCCACAATATGTTCTATAAAGCGCTGAGGTTGGACGTTAAACCAACTCCACACCCAACTCAACTCAACTCCCCACCCTGTCTCCTTCTCCTGTGTGACAGAACATAAATTTGTCAGACTTAAAACATTATAAGGTTACTATTTTTAACTTTCTCGGTTAGACGTCAGTCTTGGGGCCTGTCCACAATATAGTAATGGCGCTGGACGACGTTAAACGAACTTAACTCAACGTAACCCAGCATTATGCATCGTTGCGGTTATGCCCTCCATTTAGGAGGATAATGAAAAAAAATTAATGCACTCCATGTAAGCCTAGGGTTCTCAAATAGCAGGCAAAGTCACCGACTCGGCTGATGTAAACATATTTTTGAATAAGAATTATGGGCAACAATTGTCTATGTCTATTTATTTGACCAAATTTCGTGCCCTGTAACGGGTTGGGTCAGTGTCAGTATAATGTGAGCGGTTGAGACAGGGGTCGGCCTCCCCGCCCTGTCTCGTGTGTGAAAGCACATAAAATTGTCAGACGCCAGTCTTGGGGCCCGTCCACAAAAATGTCTACATATTACTGACAATGGGTGTTAAACTAACTCAACTGAACTCTAGTCACTATAATGTGACCAGCTGAGACAGGAGTACAAGTCTCCCCGCCCTGTCTTGTGTGTGGCAGTACGTAAAATTATCAGACTTCAGTCTTTGGGCCCGTCCACGGTATATAGCTTAAAACTGCCTACTTTGGACATTACACCAACTTACCCGACTCAACCCAGCATTCTGCACCTTTTGTCCTCCAATTAGAATAATAAAATGCAGTTCATGTAACTGCTACTGTCTCTGCCTGAGGGTTCATAAATATCCAGCCAAAGTCATGGGTTGACTCAAGTGAACACATTTTCTGCATAACATGGGAGACGGTGGTCTATTTCTTTTACATTAGTATCAGTGGAGAAACGGATATTCAGAGAGTAAAGTTCAGCGTTCTACCCCGAGAGAGAGAGAGAGAGAGAGAGAGAGAGAGAGAGAGAGAGAGGTTGGTTGGTTGGGTTGGTTAAACGTCAACAACAGCACTATATAGGCTATATTGTGGACGAGCCCCAAGACTGACGTCTGACAATTATATGTGCTGCCACACATGAGGCAGGGCGGGGATACCATGACTCCTGTCTCAGCCGGTCACATTAAACTGAGACCGACCAAGAGTAGGGAGAGAAAACGAGAGCATTCATAGAAAAGTAGTGAATAAGAGAGAGAGAGAGAGAGAGAGAGAGAGAGAGAGAGAGAGAGAGAGAGAGAGAGAGAGAGAGATTGAGAGAGAGAGAGAAATAGAAAAAGAGACCGTGTTCAACAAAGAAAGACAGTCTGAACAGTTACACAACGAGAGCAGAAACCCCAACCATTGCTTTCATCATGGCAACTGATAACAAAAAGAAATTAAGGGCCATGTTCGCCGATATCTATTACAGATCCTGCACAAAAATAAAAACAATTGTTTAAGGATAATATGACTGTTGCTTTTGTATAAAAATTGAAAAAAAATATTACAGGTTTAAAAATGTATACAAAGTAATAATGCCTAAGGCAAAACCTCTCATGTTTACCAGTGACTAGTTGTTGAGACTGTGCAGGCGAGAGGCAGCTCAGGTCACAGAGGAAAAAAAAAGTTGTGCTCACTGATGTGGATAATGTAAACAAAAGGGGGACTATTTAATTCAATCATCTATTGTCAAGAGTTAATCTTTCTCCAAAAACTCGTAAAATATTTAATTTATTTTGAAAATTCAAAAAGAAAAATGTTTTGTATTATATTTTGAAAAAAATATTTTTTAAGATAAAAACCAAATAATAAGTGTCATTAAAACATAGATTCCAGTAGTTCTCACCTGTAGAAATTTAATTGTAATAACAAAAGTATAGTATTATTCACAGTATGTAAACTGCATTGAGAAAGATACATGTTTTGAGGGGGTATTTATAAGACTCAAGTATAGTCAAGGTCGCTTGGCAACGCAAGTTCGCCTTGAACTGGCTCCGATCCCTAACGGTGTTAAGGCCCGTAAAACGGCCAAGGTTCACATGCTATACGGTACGCGCTTCATCGTATTTTATGCCTTGGGTCTGATGTGTTCCTCCCATAATACACCGGCTCACATTGGTGATCGAAAGCTGGCAGGGAAGCTTTGTCGGAAGTTGTGTGATAACCACAAAGTCCTCAGAGGTACAGGCGTTAGGTACCTCGTCAATGTGGTGTGGTGGTTCCGCGATCCTGAGAGTGCCTATATGTACTATGTGTATATATAAATGGTGAGGATCATGGGCGGTAAGCTGCACCCCCTGCTTGTTTTTTGGATTATCTCCCTTTATACAGAGTTGTTTCCCTTTGAATATCGAAGGACATAACCCTTTAAAAGACAAAATTTTCCTTTTTATTGATTATCCCCCATGACTCATTTTAACTAATAACATGTTCATGTCCATTGACCAATGAGGATCTACTCGCACTGCTTATAGTTAACGTTCTTTTCTATCTTTTGACATCTCTTCCTTTTTTCCTTCCATCTCTCTCACTTCTCTCTCTACTTGTCTCTTTAACTTCCATCTCTCCTCCCATCCCATCTTTCTGTCTCTGTCTCTGTGGATGTATGTGTATATGCCTCTTTTTCTATATCTCTCTGTATCTCTTGTCTCTCTCCCTCTCTGTCTCACACACAGACACACACACACACACACTCTCTCTCTCCCTCTCTCTTTTTCTCCCTTTTTCCTTTTCGCTTCCCTCACCTCCCCTCTCTCGCTTCTATGTGTGTGTGTGTGTGTGTGTGTGTGTGTGTGTGTATATACCTCTTTCTCTTGCTTTGTTCCTTTCGCTCCCTCAACTCCCCTTTTTGTCTCTCATTTTCAATTTTTTTCTCTCTTTTTCCTTTTTTTTCCTCGCTATTTCTATTCTCCTCGACATGTCTTTTCCCACGGCTGCTCTCTCTATTTCTTAACAAACTAAGTTTTCTTCACGTTTAATTAAAGCCCCTTCTTTTTACCATGCTCTTGAACTGTTTAGACACACATAACAAGCCCCCAGGGTGTTGTAAAGAGCAAAGCTGTGTCTTTAGCTTATTTTGAATCACCTATTTTTAGCCCTTGAACGCATGGCTAATCGGAAAGGTCGATACGCTACAGACATTAAAACCACTAGGTATCAACATCAACAGTCAAGCATACAGCAACGTTTTCCAATCACACATCTTCTTCTTTCCACTTGGTGCATTCTTTCGAATAATTATGCCGTATGTGAGAGAGAGAGAAAGAGAGAGACAGAAAGAGAGAGAGAGAGGCAGACAGACAGACAGGCAGACAGACAGAAAAAGAGAGGGTTTTAAAGAGAGACAGAAAGAGGGAGAGAGAGAGAGAGAGAGAGAGAGAGATAGAGAGAGAGAAAGAGGCAGAGAGAAAATGAGAAAAAGACAAAGAAGAAGATAAACAGTCGGACATGCCTACATACATATAGGTGGTCAGACAAAGAGAAAAAACAGATATGGAAAGAGAGAAAGAAAGAGAGAGGGAGGGAGAGAAAAAGGGGACGTGGAGTAAAAGAGACAAAACTCTCCAAAAATTACCATCACTAAGCCTGTGATCGAAGTACAAATCCAGTATTTTGTAGTAAACAAAAAGGACAATCTGTAATAAACTGTAGGATATTTTGTTTTTAATGTTTCTATAGGCTTAAAGACAAATCTACATAAAAGTACCTCGAGGCTTTCTAAAACAACAGGCAAAGTCACCTAAGTAAACAAGAGGTCACATTAAAGGAGCATTGTGGCGCTATTGGCTTCACCCACATTACTATTCGGCGATTTACTAACAGCAAAGATACTGCGTTTGACCATTTAAACATTTTTTAAATTTTTTTTTTAGATTTTGAAGCTATTCCTGGCAGTGGAATTGGAGAGGGATGGGGCACCAACTGCCTTTATTTTTGCTTGACCCGGGGGAGTAATCATGGATGTTTTGCTGGAACCGCAATCATTTTTAAGCATGTAGATATTTCACAGTAGCTTCCCTTATTCGCACACCATACACTTGGCCCAAACAAACAAATGTATGGTCAAATAAGTTGTTTTTATTTGAGACGTATTATGGAACTGGATCGTGTTTACATTTCCGATCTCCTTTTTCTTCTGTTTTAAAAATGTTTTACATCTTAAATGTAGGCTACAGTTTGGTAGATTCCCCACTCATTACATGTATTATAAATGTTGACTAGATCTAGATCTAGTATTTTTTTCATTTTTGCACTGTGAAAACCTGGCATCGTGGCGCCGAATTACGCCTCAGACTGGTTTCGTCTTCTAATGTACGGCTCTACCATTTGATGTAAATTGATGAATAAAGTGAACTTTGAAAAGACAGGCTAGCCAACAGAAAACTAGCCTACAGGTCGTGTTTATAGTACATTTTATACCTAGCCAGATATTCTAGAAGTAGATTCTAGATCGAGGAGCATTTTTTGGATGACAAATCTAGATCTAGATCTAGGCTAGGTAAAACAATTTATGGCCATCATGTATAAAATAGTTATTTTTTGTGTTATTTCTAGTCCATGAAACAATAGTTATAAATAAATACTGCGATGAGAAGCTTGTTGATTTCACTAGATCTATATAAGATCTAGATCATGATAATTATAAGCAGGACAAAAACGAGATACTATCTTATATAGTGCTGATGTTGGACGTTAAAAAGTAACTCAACTACCTATATATAGATAAAGTCATGAGTTTCTCAGGGATTGAAAAAGGAGGAATAAATGATGAATAAAGGCCTGCTACCAGTATCAGTTGCTCGACATCCTGCAGTGCCCAGTCCAGTCCGGAGATGTTTAAGTCAGTGAAGTAGCCGAGCGCAGGGCCTGTAGTTTTCTCACAGCCCCACAGCGAGGCAGTCAAGTAAAGCGCTGTACTTAGGGTTTTAAAAATGTTTTAGTAGAGGGTAACGGATTAGATTATTTCCTGCTTTATTTTGATTTTAGATCAATCACTTTTAATTTGTAAACAAAGTGGTGCAGCAAGTCTATAGTATACCTGTAGACTAAAATTTTTGCTGTATAGCCTACGCACTTGATCTAGATATTATTCTGTTTCTATCTAAACATTACAATTGGCATAAACTTTTGAGTATACTATTTAAATTATTTTACCTTTAGAACCCAGTAATCAATCTTTCTTTAGACATTAGGAAACGTTGGTCCCACCAAAATCCAAAGAATTTGATTTATAAAATAAGTACAAAACACTATTGTACTCAGTATATTGTGATCTAGATTGTTGCTAAATCTGTAGACGAATTTGGATGGAGACGCGTATCCACAAAATTCTAAAGAATAAAGAGGCAGGAACACTATGCGTAGGCACTCTCTGGAGAGGCATGACATTTCATATAGCCCAGATAGTTTTCAAAACAAAATCTAGATCCGTCTGCTCCATAACGTTTTGTAATGTTCTGTGTCATGATCATCTCATAGACTCATGAGTAATCTTATTTTCTTTTTTTTTGGGGGGGGGGGGGGGGAGATTAGACAGATCAGTAGGAAAGAAAGCTGTATAGATAATTTTAATGTAACTTCTTTAGTAAAAAGTTAGTTAAATCGCTAGAACTTTTTTTTTCCTATTCATACATATTGAATTTCTTTCAGAACCCCATTAAGTCTGTGGAAATGGTGAAACCAAACCTCAAAATCTACGACTCGCCGAGGAAGTATGAGTCTGGATCTGAAAGTGAGCAAGCCGCAGCAAGTCTTCAGATGGTTTCAATTTCTTCACCGAGGAGTAAATCTTTGCAGTCTGCTGACCTTGGGAAAGCTTCACCTCAAAAGCGTGAGTCTTCAAGACTAGCAGCTCTGTCTCCGATGAAGGGCTCGCCTCTGAAGAAGAATGGAACTGTAGAGTCTGAATGTTCACCAAGGAAGCGATCGGCAATAGCTCTAGACTTCTCTCCTTTGAAAAATTCTCCTAAGAGTCGCTCTCCTGCTGTTAGCCCTCAGAAAAAGACATTGCTCGTCTCTAAAAATGGAGACCCTGAAACTTGTCAATCCACAAAAATCTCATCACCTGAGAAAAAGCCTGATTTGTCCGTGACAAAGTCGCCTCTGAAGAGGGAATCCTCAAGGCTAGCCGTCCAATCTCCGGCAAAAGGTTCTCCTCTCAAGAGAGACGTAAACCTCAATGACTCCGAATGTTCTCCTAGGAAGAGATTGACGCGGGCGTTAGACTTATCCTCTGTGAAAACCTCTCCGATAAAATGTTCTCTCGCCAATGGCTCTCCGCGTAAATCTACAAAGAATTCTGAGAAAGCACCAGGATCACCAGGTTCTGTAAAAACACCGAGTAAAAGTTCGGTGGGGGCGTCTGAATCTAGTAAGAAAGCTGAGGCCCTGTCGACAAAAGATCTGTCCGTCTTTGACCCACTGCAGGAGGTGCAACAAATTCTGAGACGGCGAATCTCCCAGACCAACTGTCCACCCTCCATCTGTGGCTATGAGAAGGAGAGAAAGTATGTTTAATAATCAAGTTCTTTTACTTTTTTTCCATTGAATGCTGTTCTTACTTTCAATGCACTCATTATTTGTGCTCTCAAGGCCAGTAGACTTTTTTTTTTTTAATGTTTATTTATTATTGAATTGTTTTCACCCATCCCAGTTAAAATTTTTTTTAAACTTCGGATGAAGTTACTAGTTAGTATTTCATCATGAGACTGTGGTCTTAAAATTCAAACATTTTCTCTTTTTGACGAAGGGAAAAACCGGAACCCTCTATTGTTTTGGTCTGACTCATTTATGCTTTTATACATCTATTTCCTCATACTTCTATTTTGCCCCAAATAAATGTGGATTTACTTGTGTCCTACCATCCTTTCTATTTTTGTTTCAATACCTAATAATATCGAGATGAAAAATCAGGTATTTTTCAGCTTTTAAAACGTTTTATAGAATCATTCATTTTCATCTCTTTCTAATCCAAACCTTCACTTCTGCAGGCAACTTCATGACCTCATCAAAAGAACAGCGGTGATGGGGGAAAGCAATTCTCTGCTTCTGATTGGCCCTCGAGGCTGTGGCAAGTCAATGGTGAGAGACTGAATTATTTTGCCGATGCTGCTTAATTCGATAAAATAAATAATTGCTAATTTGGTTGGAATGTAATTCATTCTTGAACTAATGGCTAATTCAGTTTATGTCATGTTTTTTTGTTTTTTTTTGCTGTCAACTTTTCTTAAGTTATTTCTGAATTTAGTTGTCAGTGTAGATTTCTGAAAACTTCAAATCTTTGTACAAGTGAAGAGGTTCATGAGAGTAATGATGATATAATTTATCTTAGAAAGAGTTGTAACAATGGTTTGATTGTGATTTTTAAATTGTATCTTGTACTGTGTATTTCTCAGCTTATCCAAAATGTGCTAGAAGACGTGTATCAAGAGGAGAAAATCAAGCAAGACTTGCTGCTTGTTAAGCTTAACGGTGAGTGACGTTCTAAATATTTATGATTCTCTACCTTTGAGGAAATATTTACTTGTGGTCTTCTGGAAGGGTACAGTCTTTGTTTGGATAAAGCAAGCTCTCTCCTAGTTTAACGTTATTTAGGTCTCAAGAAAACTTCATACGCCGACAGTATCCCAGTGGTAGATACCTGGGAATGGGTCCATCACATAATTGTGACATCGACACAACCTGGATGAAAAAAATGCTTTCTTTGGACTCTAACCATGGACCTAATTAGTCGGAAGCCAGGGTTTTACCCTAGGGCCACTTCCCCCAATCCCCCCTGGTTTCTCGGCAACGGTACCTGAAACTAACGCCTGACAAAAGAAAAAGGGTTAGAAAGTAAACTATTTTTCCATTGAAATTTAACTGGTTTTAAATATATATAATTATATATAGGATATATAAACTATGGTAGGTAGTTCACTTTAAATTTAATTTTAATACTAAGATTTTGAAAGTTTACATTTTTTTGTTTATTACAATAGGTTTGCTGCAGAGCGATGACAGAATTGCGCTAAGGGAGATAACTCGTCAACTTCAGCTTGAAAACACTGTTGGGGACAAAGTTTTTGTGAGTGGTTCTTGTTTTTTTTTTTTTTTTTTTTTTTGTATATTTAATCAGCCATCATGCCAATAAAAAAGTAGAAAATATTTGAATGGTTGTTCAGTGCATTTTTAAAAAGTATAACTTATTTTTTTGGCAATGCATCATATATGCGTCACTAGGCTAGCAGGCATTATCACATGAATGTGTTTGTTTTTTTAGATTAGAATCTTCCATGAATATCTTAAAAGTAAAATTTGCCAATTTGCTTTAATTGTTTAAATGTTTTCTTTATCTAAAACCAAAAAAAAAAAAAAAAAAATAAAAAAATGTATATTCCAGTCATGGTTGGTATAGGCCATTGTTCCACTTGTTATGTATTTTATTATTTTGTTCTCAGGGATCTTTTGCAGAGACGCTTCAGTTTCTTCTTGAGGCCCTGAAGAAAGGTGAGAAATGTTTAGGCTGTGATGCTTAAAGAGTTCTTCAATAATTATTTAGTTTGTTTTTTAAGCATATATATTTGGTGAACTGTTCTTTTTCTTTCTTCTTTTGTTTTATTTACTGCAGTTGCTTTTAGTTTTGGTTTGTGAAAGAGAGTTCAGTGTATCCAAATTGTTTGTATCGACAAGCAAAAAAAGATACAATGTGGTATGCAATTATCAAATGCCATTTGAAATCAGAGAACTTAAACCTCCTTTTGTCTCAATTAAGTGAAATATTCTTGATCCTTTGAAAAGGTGATTACAGCAGCAATCTGATAGTGTTTGTGCTAGAAGATTTTGACATGTTTGCTTCTCATATGAGATTCATTGCATAGTAAATTTCAATTTTTTAAGTTGACAGATTTGAAACACAACTACTTGTCTAGAAATATAGTATTTATTTTTGTACAGAGCTTGCCTGACTTAACTGAAATGTTATTGATCCCCTGGCAAAATGACGAGGGCAGCTAGCCGATCGTGTCCGTACTGGATTCACCCTGGTTACCTCATAGCAAATTTCAATGTTTTAAATTGACAGATTGACAATGCAACGTTAAAAAGTACTAGTCTAGAATTGTTCTTTTTTTTTTTTACAGAGCTTGATTGAATACTTAACTGACATGAAACGTCGTTGGTTCATTTGGCCAGGTGACGAGAGCAGCAAGCCGATCGTGTTTGTACTGGAGGAGTTTGACCTGTTTGCCCAGCACAAGAACCAGACGTTGCTCTACAACCTGTTTGACATCTCGCAGTCAGCACAGGCACCCATCTGTGTGATTGGTATTACCTGCAGACTGGTCAGTTTTGAAAACCCATCACTTCTGTTTCTTTCACTTAGCAAGCTTAACATGTTTTTCTATTAGTTTTATTGCTTGTCTAATTCTTTAATGTATTGATATTTGTTTTGCATCACTTGCGGCCTGGTAGGTTTGGGATTACCATGGCTAACCTTTTCAGGACGCGTTACCTAAAATACTATTGTTCCCTCTGAATGCACCGTAATGGCATTTCAATAATGGTTGTAATATAGTGATTTTTCGTGAAAAGATTATTGCGTTTACACATCTAATTATTTGATGTACTTTTTTTGTTTTGGTGGAGGTAGGGGTGGGGGAGGTCGGGAGAAGATAAAGGAATGAATATGGGTGTGAAACACTTTTCTTCATTTTTTTAAAAAGTTGATTGGATTTAATTATTTTTGCTGAGTAGTTTAAGTTCCTCTGTTCAAAAACCTAAGGTATGAATTTGATTCTAATTTTCTTTGGGACCGCTTAATATCCCAGCGAAAACGTTATATCTTTCATCAATAGAGGTGGAATTTGTATTTCCATTTCCTTTTTTTGTGTGTGTGTCTGCAATGACACACACACACAAACAACTAGACCACTCTGTATTGTAAATTTGTTTGTAATAGTAATAAAAACTGATAATTATTGTTAGTATTACCATAATTATGAGTTACAAAAACTTTTTACATTTTAAAATAAAAAACCATTACCATTAACCTTTACATGTTATACTTTATGTAACGTTATATAAACAAAACATGTACGTGAAATTTTTACAATAATATTTTTAGGATGTTGTTGAACTCCTGGAGAAGCGGGTCAAGTCGAGGTTTTCCCACAGGCAGATTTATCTGTTCAACAAGCTGACACTGACGCAGTACCGCAGGCTCTGCTTCGACTACCTCAGTCTGCCGGGTGACTTTCCGGACAAAAGCTTTGCCAAAAACTGGAACTCAAATATTGAGGTATTGTCTACACAGGAAAACCTCAAAACTTGAAGTTTGATTATTCAAATTTTTAATTAACTGAATATTTGAAGAGTATGGGTAATTTTTTTGTCATTGGCTATTATTATTATTATTATAATGGGCCTTGTAATTCAAAGTCATTATGGTTTGTTCAAATCTCGCACCACCAATAGGCATTAGAAAAGCACCACCTGTCAAGCAGAAGACATGCTTTCAGAAGACATTGTGTTGGGTGAAGATTGCTACAGAAAGAAAGCAAGAGAAATCTACCATAAATGCATTTTTTCTCTAAAGGTACAAGTTATTTCACATAAGGGAATTTACGTGTTCAAAGGTAATATTGCTACAGAAAGAAAGCAAGAGAAATCTACCATAAATGCACTTTTTTCTATTACGGTAGAAGTTATTTCACACAAGAGAATTGAGATGTTCAGAGGTAACGGACTGAACTCGTTGACTCCCCCCCCCCCCCCCCCCCCCCCCCCACCCCCCCCGCGGCGCGTGGCGACGGCAGCGGCCCCCCCCCCCCCCCCCCCCCCCAGGTCATGCTGGATGAGGTGGCTGTCAAGGACGTGCTAGAGCGCCAGTTCAGCCTGATGAACGACGTCAGGGGGCTCCTCTCTCTGCTGGTAGGTAGGAGTTAAAAAAGTATCATCTAGCTCAGGGCCCAACAGTTCGGACATAAGAATAATATACAGCAGAAAAGTCCTTCTGGGAACTGTCATAAAATTTTAGCATTGTACAGTGACTTACATTTTAGTGTGTTTTTGTACCATTTTGATTTTGATAATGATGATATTAATAGGAAGAATGATATGAATACTACTACTACTACTGCTGCTGCTGCTGCTACTACTACTACTACACTACTTTTACTACTACTACTACTACTACTACTACTACTACTACTACTACTACTACTACTACTACTACTACTACTACTACTACTACTACTACTACTACTATGCAAGGCACACAAGAACTACTCCTACTACTACCAGTACTACAAATAACAAAAATAGCAGTCTTCATTGCCCAATAATGGCACGTTGTTTTGGTGTGTACATTAATAACATAGATAGTTATAATAAGGTTCACGTACATACCCACATAATCATGATTTCTGGTTTCTCATGTTCTTTTTTTGACTTCTAGGACCCTTTAACTTCATCATTTTGATTTTTAAAATCATCACAGATCTATCTATATATCTATCTATAATATCCATATTTTTTGTCACACCTCAGACTTACCCTGTGTGCAATATCAGTGCTGCCCATCCAACCATCACAGCCAGTGATCTGATCACCTCGTTCAAGCTCATCTCCACGGATACAAAATCTGCCATGTTGCATGGTAAGCTACACAAATTTTTTAGATCTATAAAAGAAAAGATTTTGACCACTGGACTTGTGGTGATGCAAATTTGTGAGTTGAGTTTGGCTTTGACACTTTTATGGTGAGTGGTTTGGGCCAAACTTAATCTCTAAAATGAAGTGAGACTAAAAGCCTCAAATTTGTTAAAATTGATTCTTTTACTAAAAAAATCTATGCCCTGAAACTGAGGATAAATAAACTACTCATGGAAATTGGCATATGTATTCCTTCAATTTCTTACTTAAATTAGATTTACATTGATTAAAGAACAAAAAAAGAAGAAAAGATAGAAAAAACATACTTCTCTTTAACTTCTAATATTGGGATTTGTTTTTAATAATAGCTTATTGTAAAATACTTATTGATTTTCCTTTCCTATACATTTTTTCCCCAAGGCATTATGACCCAACGGACAAATAGTGAGAGGTTTCATAGAGGTCTAGTATATTGAAGGCGTTAATTTACTCACTCATCCTTATGCTTCCACGTGTTGTTTTCTCTCGCCAGGTGTGTCCATCCTGGAACTGGCCATCATCATTGCTATGAAACATCTCACGGACATCTACGAAGGGGAGCCCTTCAACTTTGAGATGGTCTATAGTGGTGAGGAAAATATCCTTCACTGTACCAATGCTTATATACTTTAGTCATACTTATTTGATCCGCAGATTTCATAGGTTTTTTTTTGTGATGTTTTTTGTTTTTGTTTTGTTGGGATGGCAAATTTTTCGACCACCAATTGGTCATGAGATTTAATTGTTTTTCTTTCATGACTTGTTGTTGAAATTTTGACATCATACTTATTTTTCTACATTTTGTTCTAATACATAATGAGCTTCTTAAATTACTCCATATTTCACAGTTTCATGACATGGTAGTTTTAGATTTAGAATCATGAGATTATCATACAATTTGGCTGAAAGGTTTATTATTATTATCATTATTATTATTTTTATTATTATTATTATTATTATTATTATTATTATTATTATTATTATTTGTTATTTATTGTTCTTTTTTAAATTGTTTTCTTGAGTCTGTATCATGTTCTCATAACTGTGCGTATAAGTTCATACTTCAAGAGTTGATAAAGAATTTTTTTAGTTCTTACACAGCACCACTTATTTATTTTCTGTGAGTAAATAAAAAAGAATGAAGAAATAGTTTGTTTTAATTCTTTCCTGTTTTATCCTTAAAAGTGTGTGGGTTCTATAATACATGTCTGTTTATTTTTTCAATCATACTTTTTTTTAAACTATGAAAAAAAAAAAATTAATGTAACTTATTTTCAGAGTACCTCAAGTTTGCTCGTCACAGGTCTGGAATGCAGGTCTATGAAAAGGCGATTGTGATGAAGGTGAATTTTTTTTTTTTACAGACTTAACCATGAAATAGGCAGTTCATGGATATGATGTCTTTACAGAATTGCTTATGAAGTAGACAAATAAATGATATTATGACATAAAAACAAAATTAAATGCGCCTTTAATGTTACATCTTCAGAACCTTATTTCCAGTTTCGTTTTCATTGCGTTTGTAACTGGTACATTTAACATTCTACAGATTCCAAGGGAATAAAATGGCTGTGATAAACGAATCCAATATAATATCTCTATAGAAAATTGAAGGTATAATAAGATGGTAAGAATCACTCCGCAAAAGTGTAATACAACATAAGCGCATATCAATGCACATCATGTGTGTGGCGTGATGGAATAAGATTAAGCACCCCATTCTAGGCCCCGCGTAGAATGGGCTTTTATAATTACACATACTGCTGATGATGTTGGGGCGTAGAATGGGCTTTTATAATTACACATACTGCTGATGATGTTGGGGCGTAGAATAGGGTTTTATAATTACACATACTGCTGATGATGTTGGGGCGTAGAATGGGGTTTTATAATTACACATACTGCTGATGATGTTGGGGCGTAGAATGGGTTTTATAATTACACATACTGCTGATGATGTTGGGGCGTAGAATGGGGTTTTATAATTACACATACTGCTGATGATGTTGGGGCGTAGAATGGGGTTTTATAATTACACATACTGCTGATGATGTTGGGGCGTAGAATAGGGTTTTATAGTCACATAATATTGCTGTGATGTTGGGGCGTAGAATGGGGTTTTATAATTACACATACTGCTGATGATGTTGGGGCGTAGAATGGGGTTTTATAATTACACATAGTGTGTGTGTGTGTGTGTGTTGGGAAGGGTTTGGGGGGTTTTATATTCCTCCGTCTATTTTAATACTTTCCTTTTGGAAGAATCTTTAAAATTTAAAAATGACAAAAGGAAAAGTAACATCTTTGTAAAATTTCTGTATAAGAGTGCTTGTGACTTTATTTTTATATTAAGTGCTTTAAGCTTGGCATTGTTGAGAATAAGTGCTATATAGATAAAGATGATTATTCTTATAATAATTATTATTATCATTATTATTATTATTATTATTATTATTATTATTATTATTATTATTAACTTGCATTGCTTGAATTTTAAATTCATTTATATATTTTGAAATTTGCTAATTGCAGCCAGTATATCAAGTTTTTTTTGTTTTTTTTTCCTTTAGCAGATAGTGAATGAGAATAATAATATTAATGATAATAATAAAAAATAATAATGCATGTAACAACAACAGCAAAATAATAACAAATAATAACAACAACACCAACCACCACCAAAAACAACAAGGGGCAGTGCAGCTATAAAAAGACTTTTCTCCAAAATTTTTTTCATTTCTTATGTTATTCTTTTTTTTTTTCGAACAAAGATCATGGATGCCCTGCAGAAGTACCCAAACTGTCCCACGGAGATGAAACAGTGGGCCACACAGAGTGTTTCTTGAAACATCAAAACTTGTGGAAAACTGTTTTTCTCTCTTTATCTTCCATTCGATTTGACTTCATGTCTTTCACTATGTCATTTTTTGTTGTTGAATGTACTATTTGGTAATAAATTAATTGAGATTCAATTTGTTTCAAGATTGTTTTGTAGTTATTTTGTTTGAATGTATGTATGCATGGCTTCGATTTGACTTCATGTCTTTCACTATCTCATTTTTTGTTGTTGAACGCACTATTAGTATTTGGTAATAAATTTATTGAGATTGAATTTGTTTCAAGATTGTTTTGTACTTATTTTGTTTGACTGTATGCATGTCTTTTTTTTGTTTTGTTTTTTGTTATACATGTACCATTTCTTGTTGAAGGCTTTCTGGCTTTACAATACTGTCCCAATGATATCAAGTTTCAATAAATTTATGGACTTTCGTGGGGGGAAAAGTTGCCAGGTCAAAAGTTCAGTAAATGCCATTGATGGGTTTATGTCTTTTGATTCAAAGGGGGCAAACAGTGCAAATTTTGAGCGTTGGTCTCCCAATTGGCAGATCCCCGGTTCAAAACCCTGAGTGGGTCAAAATTGTATGTCTGATTTCGTCCCCGACTTTATAGGTCGGGGTCAGTATAAACTATAGTATAATGTTACCAACAGAAACAAGAGTTCAGGCTTACCAGCACTGTCTCTGTGTGGTCGCACATAAAATGGTCAGATGTCAGTCTTGGAGACAGTACGCAATATAGCTTATAATTGGTGCTGACACTGGGCATGATTAGGCACCAACTCGGGTCAGAGTCCATCAAAATTATTTCTTTGATGGCTTTAACTTGAAGTTGTTGTTTTTTATCACTAATGCTATGCTACATAAGTATTTGTACATTACTCGAGTCCAGTTAAAAATAGTGTCCCAGTTGGCATCAACTCAAGGTCAAGTAGACCATACACTTCCTACTGTCTTTCTCTTCATAAAGAGGTTCTTGGGACCTGCTTAAGCCAATGGCTGAGGACATATTCAGAGGTGGTTTTTTTTTCTAATAATAATTTTATGGTTACAATTTTTAAAAATGGGAAACAATTTGCCAATGCCATTGTGTTTATAGACAACTAAGACAAAAACATTTAGACAGCAAAAAAAGAACAAGATGGAGAGAAAAAAAAAGTGAAAGAAACTAGATGTATTAAAAAAAATAACATAGCAGCATCCTATTGTTTTAAGTGACTGTAATGTACTAAGTTTGAGTACTTTAACATTATGTCTCCCAACTGTCGAATATGGGCTTTCTGCTGACTTGGACATTAAGAAATCAACTCAACCCCACTCGCAACTGTCGATCGTTCAAGTGATTAAAACAAATCAAATCCTTCTGAACTAGTAAATGAATTGAACAAATCAGTCCATCGCACGACAGACCAGCATCCATACCCAGGGTAGACCTCCAGCTTCAGACGCAGGAAGTCCGTGGTTTGAGCCCTGGCAATGTCGCTCCCTACCTGTCTGTGTCAGTCTAATGTGACCGGCTGAGACAGGAGTCATGGTATCCCCGCCCTGTCTTGTGTGTGGCAGCACATAAAATTGCCAAACGTCAGTCTTGCACGTCCATAATTATAGCCTATGTAGTGCTGATTTTGGACGTTAAACCAACTAAACTACAACTACATTCATACCCAGATGTTCTCTTAATCTAACGTGTTTCAAAGAATCCATCAGCAATTAACGAATGTATCACAGTTTGTACATGAATTAGAGTCAGTGTATAATTTAAGATATGAGCACTAATCTATATAAAATATGGAAATGTGTGTGAGATATATAATTATATACAGACAACAATAAGAAAAATACCACCGATCTATCTTCACAGCCCATCTCAGGTCTTTTCTCTTTGTTCCCTAACGGTGGCGCGGTGGTCCTGGGGTAGAACATAGGCTTTCGACGCAAAAGGTCTGGATTCGAGTCCTGGCGAATGTGCTCCCTACTGGTTGGGTCGGTGTCAGTATAATGTGATCGGCTGAGACAGGAGTCATGGCATCCCCGCCCTGTCTCGTGTGTGGCAACATATAAAATTGTCAGACGTTAGTCTTGGGATCCGTCCACAATATAGCCTATATAGTGCAGATGTTGAACGTTAAACCAACTTAACAACAACAACTCTGTTCTCTACCAGTTCATCTTTTCAGCTGTAAAATTATTTTCTTGATCATACCTTCTCGTTGCGTCTGATTCTATTGAGGATATTTAATTGTTAAAAGAAAAATAAGCATTGGTAAAATGTACATGTATGTTATCTCTCTAGAACACTCCGAGAGCACCATGGCTTATTTTGTAGAAGTTGAGGCTTTATAATATAAATGCTAATGCCTTCTAAATATAGGCTGTGGCTAGGCCTAATGAATTGCGATAACTAATGAACCATGAGTTCAATACAAGATCTTACTTATTTTCGGTACAAGTAAAATACATTCATGTAAAGTGTATGCACTGTACATTGTAGAATATTAACATCCCAGCCAGTATTATTTGGAATGAACGGAGGTGTAAGATAACTGATCCTTAATCATTGACTAGATCTGTGATTAAATTGATTAATGAACAGTAATAATTATTGTTCCCATCATTATTATTATTAATTTTGTCTTCAGTAAATTTATCTTAACCAAAAAGACCTGAAAGATAATGTTCGCGAGAAACTTAATAATTATTTTGGCCTTTCGCGATTTTATGCATTTTCACCATTTTGGTTAATTTCAAACCGGCATTGAAGAGGTAAACAAACAAAATGGCAGCGCTCTTGAACAAGACCTTCACCACACAAGCTCAAAGGGTAGACCCACGCATGGATATTAGTTTTAACTTTATCATAAGTTTTTTGTCTGTGTTTACACACATATCATACTTTATCAAGTTTGCACACCCTGTCAGCCATCATCATCATCTCCCCCCTTCCCTCTCTCTTTCTCTCTCTCTCTCTCAGAGCTCGCCACAATAGATCTAGAATCTAGTTAAATGACTGAATACAAATGACTAACAGCATAGAGATTAGGTTGATGACAATTATAACACCAGGGTGACCATTCACACTGACGAGCTGAGATCAAAGTCAGTCACTCAGTGGCTAAAAGGATTGAGGCGACAGAGATATAAGATGTTAACTTAGAGTCCTTGAAATTTCATACAAAGACCCTATTTCCAATACTGTTCAAAGCACGAAACGGAATCACAAACGTAGGGCAGCATTTATAATAAAGAACTTATGACCATCGTGATGAAGTTGTGTTATTAGAAATGTTGGGTTTTTCTTGGTTCGTTCTTGCAGTGCTAGGTTAGTGAACGGAAATTGGAGCGGGATTATGGATTCTATTAACAGATTTATCGGAGATTCTTTGAGCATCTTTTCTACTCTGGAATGGACTTTGGGATATGGGATCTGGGTTTTTTGCTGCTATTGGAGCTATAGATTGTCTAGATTGCTTGTTTGCTGATTCTACTGTTGCTACTTCTCTTGGCTCCTGAATTGAATACAACCCCATAAAAAAGACATTAAAAATAGTATCCTATCCACATGGGCATGTTGCAAAATCCAAGGAACTTGCCAAAACAAGCAATCATAAAAGGAATTGTAAATGAAGAGAAATAGACGAAGGCAGAGAAGCAGATTGGAGGATAACATCACAGAATTGACACCAAAAAGTATAAGTGAAAATCTGAGGACAGCAGAGGAAAAAAAGAAATGTCAAGAGCTAGTTGCAAGATGCTGTGGTGCACCCACGTTTTCTCCCACACATATTGTTTTACTTTTAAAATCTTTAAAACCACCCTGACTTATTTTAGTACATTATTGATAAATAATTATGCGTACAATAAATAGATCTAGACTCTATCATTCTTTACTATTTTTCTTTTTTACTTACTTATCAGATAATCACCAAGCAACTTCCTCTGTTTGGTATTGGAGCGTCAGAGGCCGCAGTAGAATTGAAACAGCCTAGCCGAGGATTTCCTACATCGAAACATTGGGACCCAAAATGGCGCCTTCAAAGGAAGAAGAAAGTCATTAAGGTAAGGTAGCATTAAGAATTGGACATTTAATGAGAGCTCGTAGTTGGTGTCATGGTTCACTAAAAATATTTTTTGTTTCTTTTAATTTTTGTTTTTTATCATACAATTAGAGTCCAATTTTTCAGCCACAGCTGACAGAAAGAAGGACTCTCTTGTTGTTTTTTATGTGAATCCCTGATATTTCCCATTTGAATTTTAACTTTTTTTTTTTTTTTAGCTTTTTTCTTTCCTTACAACTCAATTTAACCATAATAATTTCTTGAAGATTAACCATGCCATATTTTTTACCTGTAAATCTCTCATCGATTTTGTAAATTCAACTTAATCAAACTTCAATTCCTATTGCCTCCCTAATTGAATTCCTAATATTCAACCCCAAATAAGTTCAGTCCATTTTGTACTCTGCCTTAAGAAAAATACAATAACAGTCGTGAGGGTTATTTTTGTCTTCTTCGATTTTAAGATGTAAACAGATCATGTCATTTACCAAAAAAAGGGAATGGATTATCATCCGTTTTAGTAAAAAAAGGCAATGTTTACAAACCGCTATTTTTCATTTTTACTGTACAGGTTGTATTGTTGTGTTTTATTCTCATTATAGTTCGAGCTTCCTAAGTTTATAGAGTTGAAGAAAGATAGAAAAGATGAAGACAGAACACCGGACGAGATTCGGAAAGACATGAAGAAAGAAGGAAGGCAACCCCCAAGGACTTTCCAGGAATTGCCTTTGAACTTTTCATGTACACGTGAGTATTAAGCACATCAATGGAATGGTGCGAAAATTTTCAGATTTCTTCTCTGTTAGAAACCGTAGAGATTTCAGATTTATAGTCTTTTAAACATGTACAAATGAAATAAGCCCATGATAGTTGGGTTAAGATTCCTTGTGTTTAAGAAACACAAAAGAGAAAGTAAAAACAATATACATGTATGTGTAGGTTGAGATTTATTCAATATTGTCTTCTAGAAATGTCAAAACAAAAGCTGCTAGAGAGGAAGATAAACCATAGAGACTGCTGCACAATTATCAGTCGATGAAAAATGTTAAATGAGCTGTTTTGTAGATAAGATAATATAAGAAATCTGCAAAAATTGGAGGTTTGTGCTATAGTCGTCATAAATTATATACCTGTCGGTTAATCTGGGAGCAGCTTAAAATTGAAAATAGATAAAAACTTTAAAATCACTTGGGAACCAAGTCAAAGGGAATGTAGAACTAGACTCCAGCTTACCATCTCTTTTGATGCCTTAGTCGGAGATCTAAATCTTTTTCTCCATTCCTGCATATATTATCAATAAAAGGTATATATAACTTTTAAATTTATGCTAACTAAAAGTAGTAAATTTTTTTTTTTTACCTTTATATTTCACTCTTCAGGTAAATCATTTTTTTTTCTTTGAAAAGTTAAAGTGTACATGAAAACTCACATATACATGTATAATTATGTGAGAACTAATCACAATTTTCAGGTTCGGTGATTGACGAGTATAAACCTCCAGAAGGGGACGGCAAGCAATCTCTGCTCTCCTCCAAGGTAAGACAAACACACCAGATCATTTATTTTTGCCCCAGAGACTTTATACACCTTACATAATTATGTATATTTATTAATATTTATGTTCATTGATTCTCCTTGAGCATTATGTTGATTTTAAACTTTGTTAAGAATGTTTATGATTACAGTGGAATCTGCTAAAGGTATACCCTGTTTAAGATAAACTTTGTCTTTATTAAAACTATTTCTGCCGTGCCAATACTCATTTTATTTTACTTTACAGTTCCTGTTTATTGTAAACTTAATAAAAACAAAATTAAACTCTAGTCTGTCCCTCAAAGGTTTATCTTAACAGGATTCCACTGTGGTAATATGTAAACATGCCTCAGTTTGACATCCTGTATTGGACATGATTGTAACATTGATTCCATTTGGGATATTTTATGTGTCATGTATTATGATTTAGGGGCAATGTTTATCTGAAGATGATAAATTTAAATGGAAATATGATGATACATGTGTATTTTGAAATGCTGTCTACCGTTTGAAAATGTACTGCATTGATTGACTTTGCTTTTGATTATTGCCATCCGTTCAAGAAGAGAAATTTTTTAAATCCTATGTCTGTAGCAGTTTATTTAACTCCTAAACTTCCTTCTATCCCTTTTTTATTTAAATTTCTTCAGGTTTTGAATTCTGACCCTTTATATATACCAAATAACCTGTAGGCTTTATCGGAGGGGGTGAACCACATGTTGAAGGGACCTAAGTCCACGCTTTAATTCCTCTATTATATACCAAATAACCTGCAGGCTCTGTCTGAGGGGGTGAACCGCATGATGAAGGGATCTAATTCCATGCTGTAATTCCTCTATTTTATATTAATTAACCTGCAGGCTTTGTCGGAAGGGGTGAACCGCATGATGAAGGGACCTAAGTCCATGCTTTAATTCCTCTATTTTATATTAATTAACCTGCAGGCTTTGTCGGAGGGGGTGAACCGCATGATGAAGGGACCTAAGTCCATGCTTTAATTCCTCTATTTTATATTAACCTGCAGGCTCTGTCGGAGGGGGTGAACCGCATGATGAAGGGACCTAAGTCCATGCTTTAATTCCTCTATATTAATTAACCTGCAGGCTCTGTCGGAGGGGGTGAACCGCATGATGAAGGGATCTAAGTCCATGCTTTAATTCCTCTATTTTATATTAACGCGCAGGCTTTGTCGGAGGGGGTGAACCGCATGATGAAGGGATCTAAGTCCATGCTTTAATTCCTTTATTTTATATTAACGCGCAGGCTTTGTCGGAGGGGGTTAACCACGTGATGAAGGGACCTAAGTCCATGCTTTAATTCCTTTATTTTATATTAACGCGCAGGCTTTGTCGGAGGGGGTGAACCACATGATGAAGGGATCTAAGTCCATGCTTTAATTCCTTTATTTTATATTAACGCGCAGGCTTTGTCGGAGGGGGTTAACAGAATCTTTTCCATGATCCTTCACAATGACTTTGACTATCAAATTGCAATCAAATCTCCTGTCATAACATTACAGTGTCAATGCTGTACTAGAATTTTTTTATATCAATTTAAAAGGTAGAATTGGAAGAGGGTAAAGATATTTTGCTTACTCATGTCAAATCATATGAATAGTGCTTTTGTTGATAATGTAAAACTAAAAGCTAAACGATTAAGGCTGAAATATGTGAATGGAATAACACAATTGTTTTAAACATTGGAAAACTGAACCATATGTTTACCAATTATTTTTTTCAGTGTTTATAAAAACCAGGACCGCCTGCATGAGCTCGTCACAGAAAAAGCTTTTCCTGTAAGTTTTCGGCACGGGTAAAACTATGTAAACAAAAAATTATGTTAGGTAAGCCACCACTCTATCAGTATCTATGTCAATTTGGAACTTTGGATTCCTTTTGTATTCGGTTTGAAATTTAACCTGATCGGTCTCGAATGGACTGGTTTAGCCCTGCTAATAACAAGAAGTTTAAGCGTAATTCTGCTCTAAACCCAATTATAAAAAAAAATTGAGAAAGGTGCCTAAAGCACCGCCTCAGACCTGTAAATAAGCGCTGTGTGCGGTTATTTCCCCTGTACACCAGCTCAGTTACTGCTCCCACACCTTTTCCTATTGACATTAGTGACACCCTTGCCCAACCCTTCATGCAGCTCTTGGTGTATTATCACCTTAAACAAAGGTGCTTTATGCAAATCTAGGCAGTAGAACAGCTAAGCCCACCCCTAGTGCTGTACCATAATTGCCATCTAAATGTCAACATAGTTATGCCGTCAAAGGTTAACTTTTATCTCCTTGTATCACCCTCTCACCGAACTCATAAGTTTAGTTAAGGTAGTGGGTGTATCTTGTTTTATTGGTAGTGTGTAAGAGGCAGATCTAGATCTAAAGGACTACACTTCGTGTCAAGCATTTACGGATTGTAATTAAAAGGGGTAAAAAAAAAAATTATCGCACATCTTTCTATTCCTCTTTCAGTCTTATTTTGGGAATAACAAGAACCCTTACAATAATTAGAGTTGTAAATAAAAAACAAGAAGTCTCGTCATAACCAAGGTTAAAAAAAATTATGACACACTTTTCTATTCCTCTTTCAGTCTTATTTTGGGAATTACAAGAACCCTTACAATAATGAGAGTTGTAAATAAAAAACAAGAACTCTCGTCATAACCAAGGTTAAAAAAAAATGTGGCACACTTTTCTATTCCTCTTTCAGTCTTATTTTGGGAATTACAAGAACCCTTACAATAATGAGAGTTGTAAATAAAAAACAAGAACTCTCGTCATAACCAAGGTTAAAAAAAAATGTGGCACAATTTTCTATTCCTCTTTCAGTCTTATTTTGGGAATAACAAGAACAATAATTAGAGTTGTAAATAAACACAAGAACTCTCGTCATAACCAAGGTTAAAAAAAAATGTGGCACACTTTTCTATTCCTCTTTCAGTCTTATTTTGGGAATTACAAGAACCCTTACAATAATGAGAGTTGTAAATAAAAAACAAGAACTTACCAAGTTTTACTGTACCACTACCAGTGCAATGTCCATTATTTTCTATAAATTAACATCACCAGTGCAATGTCCATTATTTTCTATAAATTAACATCACCAGTGCAATGTCTATTATTCTCTATACATTAACATCTTCTGGTTTTTTCTCCGACACCAGGAAATGGTTCATGGCCTGGAAACGAAGACGATGCGCTGGAGCCTCACGGAGACGGTGGAACCGGCGCGAGTCGTCCACATCCGCACGGAGGAAGTGCTCACCTCGGACAACCTGTTTGCTCAGGTCACAGTGCGCCTGCACACGAAACAGGTACGGTGTCAGTTGATGAGTTGGATGCATTAACTCTCTCCACTCGCAACAACAGGCACTCCGTTGATTGGTAGTTCAAGAGAATAATAAGCTTGGGAGTGGAAAGAGTTAATACTTAGTACTTAATCCAGATAGAACAAGCGACAGTAATTATCGTTTGATTTGGGATTATAATTATATCATTTTTCTACATTCAGTTTCAAATTTTTTTTTTAATTTTTTTTCTTCAATGTTTTTTTGTAGGAAGGTTTAATATCTCCTAGTTTTTCAAGGAGGATCCTATATTGCAACAGGTTCCGAGACTAACTGACAACAGTAATTTACATGCTGCCACCCACAAGACAGTTCAGGGCTACCAGGACTCATGTCTCAGCCAGTCACATAATTAATATCAACACCGACCTACTCAGTAGTCACAGGATGAAATCCTCAAAATAAATTTTTTCCATGATTGTGTGGATTTGAACTGGTCATTTCAATTTGTTTTCAATTTCCATCCTCTTTTATCCCTCACAGATCCTGGCAATCTACGACCGTTTCGGCCGCCTGATGTACGGAGATCCCAAGCTGGCCAAATCCGTGGTGGAGTACGTCATTTTCGAGAAGTGGATCTCGGATACGTACGGCAGGTGGCGGATCCACGGAAAGATCATCCCGCAGTGGATGGAACCCCGGGACTCGCTGATCAAGACGTACCGAGTGCCGAACTTTGGGCCTCTGCCTCCGGAAGAGCCGGACGATAAGGATGACAAGTCGGTGAAGAAGAACAACGACGATGATGGCGGTGATGAAGAAGGGACTAGTCGTCCCAGATTAGCAACTGCTTAAAATGATAGTGTGATGGTTGATGTAAAATTAAATTGCAGATGAGGTATGTTTGGGTTTTGCGTTTTTGTGTGTGTGAAAGAAGACTAAGGGTGAAATCCTGTGAATGGGGTTTATTGACTAAAAATGAAACTTATTATTTAGCACACAATATAGGATAAATACAAGTTGTAAATTGAAATTTCAAGCCAAGGTTTTTTTTATTTTTATTTTGTTCTTTGTTGTGTCCACAGTTGTGTTTTGTTTTGTTTGTGGTTTTTTTTTTACATTATTTTTGTAGTAATACAATTTCATAAAAAAGTTTCTTCTTTGCATAAGTAGTATATACACTACTGGTCAGTTCACTGTTATTTCAACAAAATAATGTTGAATCTTTATTTTCATGTATGAAATTTAACTTGGATTTAAACGTAATTTTTTTCAGAAGATGTTATCAGTTCAAAAAAAGAGTTCAGTTGAGTTGGTTTCTTTTTATCCAATGCAGCAGCAATACTACTTGTGGAGGGAACACAAGAATAATGTCTGAAAATTGTATGTGCTAACACGACTCGTTACAGCCGATCACATTATAGTATACTGACACCAACCCAACCACCAAGGGACGGAATTTAACAAATACATTTTGTCCTGTTGTGAATTTTGAACCAGAGACCTCCCAACTGGTGTATGAGCTGAAATATGCTACATTAATAACAGTGTTGTATCGAAGTTAAAAGCTTAAAGAATCTAAGTTTAGCCTTGGTGTAACCTGAATTTAAATTAAGATCTTTTAGACAAGAGAAATTTAAAAAATAACATTGGGAGATGGTTAAAATAACACATCATTTTTTTTTTCAAATACAAATGAATGCAAATCCAGGACTCAAAAACATGTGATGAAAAAACTTAAGAAAAATCATAGCAGAACTGAAATTTAGTATAGCTGCATTATTCATTGTATACATACATTGTACTTTTAAAGATAAGCTAGTTTTAATTTTCCCTACCAATTCACGGTGCGAAAGTAATTATGTAGTATCAGTGAAGTGCCTTTTCCAAATATGTGTACTATAAGGGTGAAGCTACAACAAACTAGGTCAAGCGTCGATCGATGTTAACATATGACAAAGTTGTCGATCCTGGTATAAATGCCCAAGCAACACAGATGCCAGCCGAAGCATGTGATGCCAGGATCAAAGGTCACCGGTCAGCGGGGAATCGCTCTTCGCACATACACGCGAGCCTAGATTCTGGCTTGACCAGCTATCTAGGTCAAATTGTGCCCAGCGGTTATGCGATTAGCTAACTTTTCAAATATTTAAAAAACTACGCTGATTTCATATATCATTTTTATTGTGACCTTATTTTATTACTATCTGAGACTAAATATACTACTTGGGTCTATACTTATGAAGGCATTCTGGAGAAAAGTGTGTTTAAAGTTTTGAATCGAGAGCCGGAAAACAATGGCGGTCGTCCAACACAGACTATCACAGATCAAGTTTTGCCTCCCCGTAGCAAAACACAGATTGTCGGTCCGTCAACGGAAGCTGTTATCCGTCGTACGACAGCCGGTCTATCTCCAGGAACGAATAACCACTAAAATGGATCTCTGTGTCTGTCCTGGATGCATGAATGATTTGGTATATATTCAGCTTAATAATGCAATGATTTGCGAGGTACATACACTTATGAATCCATTATTTCCCTCACATCGGGGCACTTAGCTAGATATGTAGAGGTGAAAGTTGTTCAATAAAACTTTTTTTAAATGTTGAAGATAAGGGAATAAATGACAAATTATACTTTCAGCAACAATAGAGTCTTGTCATATTATACACATCCCTTATACACATGTAACGCATTGACTTGCCCATATGCTGCAGCATAGCAGAAAGTAGATTTTTTTTTTTTTAGTTGGTTTAACGTCCGTCCAACATCAGTATTATATAGGCTATACTGTGGACGGACCCCAAGACTAACGTCTAACAAATGTATGTGCTGCCACACACGAGACAGGGCAGGGATGCCATGACTCCTGTCACAGCCGGTCACCCAGAAAGTAGATAATTTAAGATGATATTACTTGAGAAGAATGGCGGTTACCAGTACTCGAATAAATATATTCACTGCTTAGGTAGCTATAATTATACGTAAAACTTAAAACAGACGACACAAATTCATTGCAGCTAAAAAAAGGGGCGAGTATATATATATAATTGTATATTAAATGAAAACGACACAGACAGAAAAGATAAAATACTATTAATATTTATTTTGAAGGTCAATATGTTACACTGTAAAATTATGTAGAAACACAGTTGACAGTATTAAAAAAATCACACAATATATGCTAGAAAATGATAATAAAACACTTGTATTTATGTTTCTCTGAAAGATGGTAATTTTGCCTATTAGGTTGAAGTAAATAAAGAGTTTTCACTCAAAAGGTCACCTTATCAACCATACTATATCACAACTCGAGTTAAAAAAATGTTTGTTCAAAGTTTAAATACATTGAGAAAATGGCATGTGTCTTTTAGCAACCATTATTTTTCACACGAGCAGTCAATCTAACATCAAAATATGTTTAATATTAGCAATACTATTTCATAATTTGAGTTTGGAAAATTTGTATCTAAGTTAAAATACTTTGATAATATGTCAAGTGCCATTGGCAACCAATAATTTTCAGTCATAAGTTAGACTTTGCTAGCATAGGCAGTCAATTTACCGTCCATCCCCCCCTCCCCCCTAAATGTTTGATAACAAAAGTTTTTACTTCCTCCCCAAAATGTTTGATAACAAAAGTTTTTACTCAAATCTACAATAGTGCCAATTTGGTGACTTTGGAGACCTTTAGGACTTTTTGTCTGCCATAACTTAGACCTTGCTTACACAAACAGTCAATAAACCGTTCATCTCCTAAAATATGTGTAATAACAAGAATTCGTACTTATTCTAACATTGGATCTACAATGGCGCCAATTCGGTGACTTTGGTGACCATCAGGACATTGTGCCTTAAATTAGGCTTTGCTAACACAAGCAGTCAATACACTGTCTACCTCCTAAAATATGTGTAATAACAAGTATTCATGCTTATTCTAACATTGGATCTACTATGGCGCCAATTCGGTGATTTCGGTGATTTCGGTAACCATCAGGACATTGTGCCTTAAGTTAGACCTTGCTCACACAAGATGTCAATACACCGTCTACCTCCTAAAAATGTGTAATAACAAGAATTCGTACTTATTCTAAGATTTGATCTACTAGTACTATGGCGCCAATTCAGTGATTTCGGTAACAATCAGGACATTTTGCCTTAAGTTAAGACTTTGCTAACACAAGCAGTCAATACACCGTCTACCTCTTAAAAATGTGTGATTACAAGAATTCTATATTACAGCAATGGATTTACAATAGCACCAATAAAGAGAACCAATCCATCTGCTCGATTGTCCTTGATAAAATACAGAAACGGATGGTCCGCCACAAATTTTGGGCTTTCGATGACTGCGCATTTTCGTTTCATGACCACGGCTGTTGCTGCTGCTGCTTCCGTTCCCTCCTCGTTGACCTTGATAAAGGCCTTGTGGATGACATCACTGATGCAGAGGTCCTTCTGTCCAGTCATGCCGCTGAAGTCTGCCGTGAGAGTGTTGAAGGCGTCGGACATGCCCAGGGCAGAAAGATGTTCTTTCAGACTGTGGCCACTTGTTACCTGTACACAGATATTGCTTGTTTGTTTGTTGCTCAGCGTTCAACTTCAGCCCTATATAGGCTATTATTGTAATATATTGATTATTGAGATATTAAGCAATTGTGGTCAAAGGGATATAACCATTGATATGCATGAAGTATGAGAGAATTACTAGAGTTGTCCCACTTGAGTTTTGAGAAACTCTTGGATGTAAAAAGATCGTAAATGCATAATAAAGAGGTAAACCTGGAAGTTGGAGCTCGTTCTTCTGTATTCATGTATTGATACTAGACAGAATCTTTACAATTATATTTTATTTATATTTATGTAATTAATTAAACAAACACTGCTCTAGGCACACTCAGTGTTTTATTACGAGTTGGTTTTATACAGTAGGCTACTGGAGGCAAAGCACAAAATAGCCAGTGTTTTCTGCATTTTCATAATTATATCATCAATGCAATACTTATCATTAAATACCAGAATAGCAGTTAGCATATTATCATGACACTTACCTCAAATTTGGGCAAATGTAAAATTACATCTCCTGTTGGTGGTCCCAAGCCCATTACAAGATCGTCCAGTTTGTCTCTGTCAAGACTAGCAACCAAATCCTGATAGCATTGATGAAATATCAGGCCAATAAGAATATAAAACAATCAAGTCAAAAGAAGAAAAAAAAAATTCTAAACAAAAATATAAAAAAACAATATTGAAACATAAAACTGGTAAAACATGAAAAAAAATCGTGTAAAATTCTATAACTAGTTTTGATCTAATAATCTCAGATATTGAAACATTCGTCATGGCAGGAATGTCATCTTCTTTCTTATGAATCACCCTGAATCAAATTTTTTTTATAAACTGGATGCAAACAGTAACAGAATTGTGACCTGCTCTAATGTTAATAACCAACAAGAATAAACTAAAATAATGTACTAATAATCATAAAACACTGATATCACCAGAAAAATTTACAAATGCCTTATGCTATCACTTATTGCTGATCAAAATTAATGGCAATTTGATATATTCTTTACTTCTTTTAACTTTGATCAAATGAAGCTGTTTGTGTTTGAGTTTTTTGCTTAGAGTCCAACATCAGCTATATAGCCTACATTGTGGGCGAGTCCCGAAACTAACGTCCAAAAAATTGTATGTGCTGCCACTGACACACAGATAGTGCAGAGATATCATGACTCCTGCCCCAGCCAATGAAGTAGTGGAAAAAATCTGGCAAATAAATTTCTGACCAATTGTGAGTTCTGAACCGGAAATCTTTTTGTATGGGAGACCAACACTCTACCACTAAGCTTAAAAGGTGAGCAGCAATTAATCCTAGCACTTTCAATCAAGAATAAGTAACTCGATACTTTTTTAAATGGAAGGCTATCGCAAAATTTCTATTACCAAGAGACACAAACAACCATCAATTTCATAAGATAGTAGGCCTATTGTCCTCAGGTTAGGGCTAACAACATGCATTATTTTTGGAAAGCCGAATCATTTAAAAAAAAAAGAGAAGAAAGTAAAAAAAAAATAGACCTAGCCTACCTGAAGACCAAAATCTTGATTGGGCAAGATAATAACCATGGATAGTTCTTTCCCCTTGTAAGGAACTTCAATGGTCTTGCATTTTAAGCTTTGATTCTCACGATAGGCAAATTTCTTTTTTGTACACATCATCGGAACAGGCTTGGTTTGTCCTGGTGCAAGTTTGAAGGGCATCGGTTGAGTCTGTCTCTCGTCAAACTGGGCATCCCAATCTCCTGAGCAATAACAAGGATTTAAAATTTTAAGTTAAACTTTTCGAAATAAAAATAGAACAAGGACGAGGATTGTTAAAATTGAATACTGGTATTGTCATTAAAGCATAATTTAAACAAAATGAAAACGGGAATACAAGGAGATTTACCAAAATTGAAAATTAAAGATAAATTGTTAAAAATGAAAACAGAGCAACAAGAAGAATTGTCCAAACTGAAATTTATAGCAAAATTTTTCAAAATGCGTTAAAGTCAAAATCATAATAACTAAATCTAAGACATCAGATCAACATTAGTATCAGTCTAAATTTTGTGTAGGTCTACATGATTTATAAATTATGATCAAGGTCTATCACTATATTAAATATATTTACAATATGACCAAGCAAGTATCCCTGCACTGTCTCTATGTAGCAGCAGATAAAAATGTCAGACATTAGTATTGAGACTCATCTACAACAAAGCATACATAGTGCTGACATTGAGCGCTAAGCAACAAACAAGCAAACAAACTTTTAAAGAATATTGCAGTCACAATGATTGCCCTTGTTAAACTGTCTACAGCTCATAAAATTGCCAGACGTTTGTCTTGGAACTCATCTACAATAAAGCCTATATTGTGCTTTGGACCCTAGGCAACAAAACAGACCTTTTTTTTTTGCGCCGGAAGCCGATGTTCCATCCCAGGACCACCACGCCCCAAAAAAACAGACAAATCTTTGAAGTATATTGCATTCACAATGATCATCCTTGTTAAACTTTCTTCAGCTCGTAAAATTGTCAGACGTTTGTCTTTGGACTCATATACAATAAAGCCAATATAGTGCTGACATTGGCGCTAAGCAACAAACAAGAAAACACACCTTTAGAACTCATCAACAATAAAGCCTTGAATTATTGTGCTTTGGACTCTAAGCAACAAAACAAACAGACAAACCTTTAAAGTATATTGCATTAACAATGATCATCCTTGTTAAACTGTCTACAGCTCCACCAGGAAGTAAATCTTGTATCTTGTCTTCAGTTTCCTTGGAGACCCACCTATTGATTTTCTGGCGTTCAATCTCAGCCTGATGGACAAAGTCTGCGTTCTCCGGCTCTGTGAGAAGGAAAATAATTGGGGTAGAAGTTGTGGATGTCTACTGTGATTATTATCATTATCACTATTATTATTATTATTATTATTATTATTATTATTATTATTATTATTATTATTATTATTATTATTGTTATTATTATTATTATTATTATTATTATTATTGTTATTATTATTA
>RQTK01001230.1:34379-52345 GCA_003991915.1 Elysia chlorotica
ATTATTATTATTATTATTATTATTATTATTATTATTATTATCATTGATATTTCCATTATTATTATTATCATTATTATTATTTTTGCAATTTTCATTACAATACAATGTTTATTATAGTTTATGCTTCATGTTTATAATTGAAGGTTTATCTTAAATGTCAATAACAAGTGTATTTTCAATAAAAAGAGGTAAATACAAAAAAGGGACAATGCTTCAGGTTTCCAAAAAGAAGTAGGGCCTAAACACGAAGAAAGCAAAACTCTTTGCTTATGTAACTTGGTGAAATTTATTTGGGGATAGAATTATCAAACTTGGTTTTTAATTTATCTTCACATTTAAAAATTGAAATGACGTGTCTGATGAAAAAGATATACCGGGTAAAGTTTTTAAAAAACTAAATACATTGTTTAAAATTATCTATAACCACCTTTTTTTTTTCATTAAAAAAAAAACAATTTTGTCTTGTTGTGCTGATAAAATAAAATTTGTAAGCGCTGAACCTGTTATATTTTTTTTTTCAAGTGCTTTATTTGTAAGAAAAAAAAAATTGGAAATTATAATATACTTTATATTGTATGTAATAATATAATGATAATTTACACAGACCCACTAGGGTTCTTTAAATGAATGTGATTACAACTAATAGATCTAATACTTAAGTAAATGGAATCGACAGTTTTCTAAACAAAATACATTTTCTAGGGTCCGAATTACAATATCGGCGTAGCTTACAACTCGTCGTAAGATTTCTTATTCACATATCTTAAGACGAGTGGTATCAGCTTATCACAAAGTTGTACATACAAGCCTTAGTATTCACCTGCTAAATAAAACTTCTTTGTACTGGTCTTGAACTGATCGAGAATCTTGAACTTCTCCTGTATAAATATTCTGCTGGCTGTAGATAATTTAAATTTATCGCTGTGGTTCTGTAGCAATGTAAGATATGACCTGAAGTGCTCATGGATGTCAGACTCTTTGCCAAGCTGCCAGCAGAGAGCCTCAGCGATACCGTTAGCTGTAGCATCCTTGGCTCCTAAATGTGTCATGGCTAGAGCTGCTGCAATGCTGAAGGGTGACACAAAAACATTCTCTTCCTGCTTCTCTATGAAAATAGCTTTAAAAAGCTGGAGGGCAAATTTGTTGTTGGCTGCAGTTAAAAGTATTGATTCCATTCTGATGTTGTTTTGTTTTCTTCTGTTTCTGAAAGAATAGGATAAACAGTTGTTGGTGATAATGATAAATTTTTGTTGATGATTTAAAAAAAAAAAAAAAAAAATAGCTGATTTTAAAGCACTGAAGTGAAGTGTTGAGCAAGGAAAAGATTAGGGGGTGATTAATAAGAACTGCATGTAGTGACATAAATTTAATCCATGCAGTGTTTAAAAAATTGTTTTAAAGTAAAATCACTACAAGAAAAGATCATAACACAGAAAATGACTTCTTAATAGGTTTATATGTAAATATGCATTATCAATACAGTTTCATTTCTAAGACCTTAAATTAAGTAAGAAAAACTACAAGCATCAAGATTGTAAATAAAATCGTTAAAAATCCATATGCAAAGGATATGGTAATTGCTTGCCGCATTTTACAGACAAAGTCACCCAGTCTCTCTGAAAGAAAAAAAAAAGGGAACAAAATATTTATAAACATTATGATAGAAAATACCAATTTAAAGTGTCAGGTATTGGAAATTGGAACTAAGAAAATTAGCAGATATAGTACAGATACTTATTTGTCTCTCTATCAAAATAAATAAGTCAGATAATGATGATAATGAGGGTGGTCGTGATGATTGGCTTCAACAATGTCAACATTATCATAAAAAGAACGACAGTAAACAGTGCAGATACGAAGGGGCAACAACTGGAAGATTGAGACCAGGAAGAGAGAGGAAAAAAAGGAGTCTAAGCAAAATGACATAACGTTATTTGAGGATGACATTTTATCCGTATTGCAAGCTTGACACGGATGTAAGCTAAGATGCACAAGTAAAGCTGGAACTGTTCAATTCCTCTTTTTCTAGATTTAGAATAATTTAAATATAGATACCGATATCTAATCTAGATCTAGATCTAAACCTCAAAGAGCTTAGTCGCGACTTGTAAGAAATGCGTGTAAAACTCTAAGCCACTTACAGAATAAAACCGATGGTGTTTTATATGAGAGAAAACAACAACAAACAAAACCACAATGAATAGATCTAGATCTAGGCGTTATCAAGCATTTTCTCCAACTTCCTTGTTTCACTGTTCACAATAATTATCGAATTGCCGACTGTCGAGTTGGAGGAAAAAAGAACACAGCTTGCTGACTAGATCTAGATCTAGAAATCTAATGACCAGACTGCAGACTGGTTAGTGTAGGCCCTAACAGTATGACGGCCTGTTAAGTTTGGACACTGAGTCATTGACCGCCAACTTCGGAGGCCACGCCCACTTTTATTTTCTCGTGCCCTGAGAGGTCCCAGCTAGTCCAGTTACTCTGTCGCCGTATAGGATCCCACAGGGGAACCTAGGAGACGTTAAACTCGGAGGCCCCCCCACCCATTCTATAGAGAACAGGTCCCAGCATAGATGTCTACTATTAATAGACATGCCGACCACGCTTTGTAAGCACACTCATGTTTACATGTTAATTAAGTATTGTGGTAAATTAAAAAGAAAAAAGAAACGGAGCTATTATTTCAACGCATTTAAGCATCTTTAAAAATAATTATATCGCTGTTGATTCTGGAAGACAGTTTTATTTTATTTACATCATCTAATAACTAACGGCCGTAAACATAAGGCCGCGGTCAGATTAAGGCTCGTATTAATATAGATCTAATGTAAGAATACGATTTTTGTGTGGCTTTATGTGCTTGTTTGCAAGTTGACTTTGTTAAAGACGAAGATAATAACCGTGTTATTTTTTGTAGTTGTTGCAGTTGTTGCTGCTTTCCTGTTGTTTCTACTAGTGCTGTTTTTGTTTGTTTTAGTTTTTGTTTGCTAAGGTTTTCTCGTAGTCGTTTACAATAATACGCCTCACTGTTTCTGTTTGCAAAAGGCAGGCACAACAAATTATTTATTTTAAACCTTAGGCCTATTATAAACAACATATTTTACATCATAAACTTGCTGTCAATAATATTTTAAAATTGCAATTTAATAATTATCAAACTATGGGTTTTAAACTTTTTGATCGTGTAGTGCTGTGTTGTTGGGATTTCGAACAGTTGTGGTTAGTACTTAGTTAAGTATTTTTGAACAGGCAAAAAATTGGTAAGCTAAGCTTCTGTTTATTGTTGAGGGATATTAACATACTTTGTCCAATATTAGTAATACAATTAGATATTTTCATTTTTTTCTTATTTTTATAAGACTGTATAGTTTAAGTTTCGGTAAACAGAAATTGAAGTGCCGGGTACTTTACAACAATCTTAAATAAAAAGTAAAAGAAGACTTAGTATAGAAACAAAACAAAACAAAACAACCCCCCCCCCCAAAAAAACAACAAAAAAAAAAACAACCCACCAATAAACAAATCGTCACATAAATTACATAATCTCCTAGGCTATCTAATTTCTAAAAAGTTAAAGATTTAAAGTGTTTTAGAAATGGGATAAGGGTTTACACAACTGAGTTGACGAAACCATATTTCAAAAACCATCTTGTATTTATAACCGTATGTTTATAAATATCGTAAGACGAACATTCCGTAATTTTCACCACACAACATAAAACTATAGAATTGCAAGTAATAACTATAGGAGATTAAAAAAAAACCAACAAAGAATTCTTTTATATGGAAATGTTAATCTTTATTTCATGTATTCAACACATTTAAAAATATGACATTGCTCTTACTTATGAAAGACAAGGTTTATAATTATTTACAATACTTACAAACTAAGGGACACAAGTGCACAGTCGCTCTTAGCAAAAATGTATTATTTATGGTTACGAGCCTTTGACTAAAATCAAACTGCAACTCACGCTATTGGCTGAGTGCAGTTTCTCAGTTTTTCGCAATACGATAAAGTGCATGTATTTTATGATATCTTGGAGAAAAAAAATGAAAAAAAAATAAACAAACACAAAAAACCCAGTTACAACTATACAATTAAAATATTACTATGTTCTCATTCAACCTTATGGGAAACAAATTGTGACGCAAGAATAAAACGGGCTAAAAGCGTCTCTGTTAGCCTAATTAAAAACTGAAAGTTGCAATGCATTTTGGGGGTGATAAAAAGACGCAAAGACTAAAGCTGGTTAAAAACCACTGACAAAATTAGTAGGCCTATGCATTATTACATAATTATAGGTGCACTTCTTGGGAAGCTGTTGTCAAAGTCCGAACCGCGTGCCTTTCATGATTAAAATTAAATAGGCCTACATCGTGTAGGCAAAGAAGCACATCTTTACTTTGGAAACCTATTTTAGCACAGATCTCTTTGACATCTTAGAACACAATGATATATATACACTTTCATGGTCACTAATTAAAGCACAATATATTTTATTAAAACTTCCTTTCCCTATTATTGCTAAATACACATCCAGGCACGAAGAATTTATATACATGTAAGGGTTGGGTTGGGTTGGTTTAACGTCTAACAGCAGCACTATATTGGCTATATTGTTGACATGTAGAATCCACACAAATTCCAAAAGAATTAAAAACCATGGCCGGGCCAGTTCATACCCATGTGGCCAGGCTGCCCACCGAAGGACTCAAAAAGTTCAAGGCCGTCCCCTCCATGCATCTTCGGCACGTACGACGGTGAGCACGGTCTCAGGCACAGTCAAGAGTGGCTCCGACATGGTGCACTGGGGTCTGACAGGGGGTCCTGGGCGCCGCTGGTAGGCTGACCATCCAAATGGCGATATTCGGACGTCTGGATGTCCTGCAAAAGTCCTAGAGCTAGACCATAAGCCCCGGCTGTCTGTAGATTCACGTTTTCTGACGATCTGCTGTCTTCAACAATATGATTATTATTGTTATAATTGTTATTATAGTTATTATTACTATTATGTTCTCCGATAGGCCACGTGTTGTAGTGTTCTCTAGGTCTATGATTATCAATACCATGTCCTCCTCCGTTGTGGAATAAGTTGGAATTTTCTACAGGCCTGTTATTGATATCCTCAGTGGTGTTTGTTCCGCCAGGTCGTGAAATAGAATTCTCTAAGGATATTCTAGCACTATCGTCGATTATGCTGGCGCCATTGGGGAATATTCTGGACGTTTCAGAAGACTTGAAGTTATCGTCATAGGCGTGTCTTCCATTGTGCCTTGAGGTTGGGTTTTCCAAGGACTCAGTCTCTTCCGAGACATGCCTGTCGTTAGTTCTTGTGCTAGAGGCTTGTTTCGGTGGTTTATCATTAGAAGCGCCATTGTAAGATGCACCTGAGGATAAGAGTGTATAAGGAATGAGAATTAATCCAGAGTTACAGGACGTAGTTAGAAGAAAACAACTTTAACACTTGGATGAATTCGCAAAAAGAGGGTTATGGCGTTATGGATTTCTGAACATAGGTCCACAGGATTGTTGGACAATTATAATGATTGGTGATGATGATAATGAATGATGATGGTGGTGGTTGTGGTGGTGGTAGTGATGATGATGATGATGATGATGATGATGATGATGATGATGATGATGATGATGATGATGGTGATGATGATGATACTTAATATTATTAATTATTGTTATGCCAGAAAAAAATATATACATGTATACAGAGATACTGATACAGACAGACAAACAGACTCACGAGAGAAAGAATGAGAGAGAGATATAGAGAGAAAGAGAGAGAGAGAGAGAGAGAGAGAGAGAGAGAGAAAGAGACAGAGAGAGGGAGAGAGAGAGGGCGAGAGAGACAAACATGCAGACAAACAGAGAGACAGACAGAGACAGAGACAGAGTCATATAGACAAAGACAGACAGAGAGATAGAGAAACATAGAGAGAGATAGATATAGAGGCAGACATAGTGAGAAAGAAGAAAAGAAAGAAAGAAGAAGGTGGTGGATTTCACCTTGAGAACTGGAGTTATCATCGCCCCTGGAAGGTTGACCTTGACCTCTGTTCTTCGGCTTCAATCTCTCTGGCAGGAAGACGTTGGTGGGCCACCAGTTCTGGGGCATTGTGGGAAGGTTGTGAAGAGATTAGTGTTAGAGTTTGAGTTTGTTACTAATCGTCCAACTTTAGGGGTGGGTCCCACCTCTTTCTCACAAAAGTCACATGATGCTTGTTAGCCGGCTAATGCAAAAAGGTATATTAAAATATATCTATGCTCTAGCCCAACCTGCAGATTGTTTACAAACAAAATTACAACTATCACGTGATTTTGTTTATGTTTTTGAAAGAAAGAGGTCAGCCCTTTTAGCATTGGCTTAATTGTGAACGGTTCCCAATATCAACTAATGACATTTTGACGTGCTACCACACAGAGACAGTGCGGGGACACCATTGATGTATACCGACACCGATCCAACCAGTAGTGGACGAAATTTGACAAACATATTTTGACAGATTGTGGGTTTCGAACTACGGACCTCCGATTGGGAGAACAACGCTATAACACTTGCGCATATAGAAACAAATTTAGCACGATGGATTTAACCGTTAGTATAACTTATAAGGTAAAGCTGAGGTCCTAGGTTGACTACGAAAAAGTGGTATCATTGTTTGCAGAGGTGGAAAAAAATAGCGTAGTCCAATGAATATATATACATGTAATATAATGTGTTCATAAAATGTATGTGTTTTTGACGAGAGTTAGAGCGAGCGAGCGAGAGAGAGAGAGAGAGAGAGAGAGAGAGAGAGAGAGGGAGAGAGATAGGGAGAGAGAGAAATGTATAAAGGGGGATAGATAGAACAAGGGAGAGAGAAAGAGATAGAGATGAGAGAGTTAGAACGTGAAATAAATAAATAAATAGATAGAGAGAAGGAGAGAGATAGAGAGAGAGAGGGAGAAAGAGAGGGGTATAATAATGAAATCACTCACCAGCTTGGAGTACACTTGTTCCCTCAGAACCTTCAGTTCCTCAAAGTTTGCGTAGTACTGTCTCTGTGGAATGAAAACATTCAGAAATCAACTCTTATGAGACAAGCTTGTATTTGGTAAAATGAGGACATCAAAAACATTAAGTAGGCTACATCTAGTAGAAAGAGAGGCTGTGTTGTTACAGCATTTGATAATAATAAGCGTTTCTTCTTTTTGTGTGTTAATTTGTTTTTTTTTTGTTTTTTTTCAATTTTTTATTGGGTGAATGAAGGTTGAGGTATGGTTTACGCTTAAGAACATATTGCGTGCAAAGAAAGCCACTAGAATGAATTGTTGTAGTTGAGTGGTTAAACGTCCAACATCAGCACTATATAGGCATCATCTCATCATCATCATCATCATCATCATCATCATCATCATCATCATCATCATCATCATCATCATCATCATCATCATCATCATCATCATCATCATCATCATCATCATCATCATCATCATCATCATCATCATCATCATCATCATCATCATCATCATCATCATCATTATCATCATCATTATTAAATTTGAAAGTACGTCCAACATCAGCACTATATAGGCTATATTGTGGACGGGCTCCAAGACTGAGTTCTGACAATTTTATGTGCTGCCACTCACAAGAAAAAGGCAGGGATATCATAACTCCTGTCTCAGCAGGTCACATTAAACTGACACCGACCCAACCTGTAGGTAGCAAAATCGCCAGGTCTCGAACAACAGACCTTTTGTGTCGGAAGCCGATGTTCTACCCCAAAGCCATTTTTGATAATAATAATAATAATAATAATAATAATAATAATAATAATAATAATAATAATAATAATAATAATAATAATAAACAAGGAAATTTACATCAGCTAATCATAATTTCGTAATTAAAAACGTCAAAGTCGGCTCTGATTATCTGCCCCTACTCACATAGTTAGCGAGAGAAGGACTTTTTGGCGCGACTTGCTGGCTTTTTGACAATTTCTTCTTCTTCCCCCGGCCAGACTTTGCGGCAGAACTAAGCCTCGATAGGTCATTACGAACCTCTTCCGGGGTCATATGTCGCTCCTCTCGGCTGCCTCTGTCATGGCCGTTTTGCTTCCAGACTTCGATTTTCTTGGACATGGTGAATTTGAGGTTATGTAGCGCTTGTCTTGTTTAAGTATGGGTGTAGGTCTAGATCTATAGAATTCCACAGAAGTAGCCCAAGCGCGAATTTTGATGGTTGTTGGTTCGCTAGGCTTAGAGCTATATAATTTATAGAAACCCACAGAAGTAAGCGCGAATGTTGATCGTCTTTGTTTTCTTTAGGATGTTTTTGGATCTATATTTAGATCTGGAATCGCAGAAATCCACATATATACGCGCACATGTTGATGGTCATTGGGTACGACAGATATGTTGAGGTCTAGATCTAGAATCATAGAACTTTACAGAAAATTTGCTGGAAATGCTGATGGTTTTTACTAAAGCTTACACCCAATCTGAATCTAGATCTAAATTATATAAATTCACAGTAGTTAGCGCAAAAGTGGCTGTTATTTTGCAAATGCTTATATCCAGTGAAGGTCTAGAAAATGTAAATGTAGATCAATAGAACTCCACAGAAGAAATCGGTAATTTTGATGGTCTTTGTTTTACACCCAGTTGTGTTTTGTCTGGTTAATTTATGAACAACTGGCTTGGGAATTTGGATATCATACAAGGTCACCTGAAGTACAATGTGCAGATCAAATCACTGGATTAACTAAAGTGAATACAAAGTCATTTGTTAAAAAGGGCAACAGAGAAGCCTGCTCAAGAACGACCCAAGTCATGAAATTGATCGAAGTGAACATATCTTAATAATAAAAACAAAACGCAACAGTGATCTTTTTCTACAAACTTATTGACATAATCGGAACGGAATTATACTCATTGAGTACTTTTTATTCAGCCTACTCAGCCCACACAACACAATATGTAAACGTCTTTAACGTTTCCTGATTTTGTTGTTTTTGGAATGTAAACTAATCTGTGCATGATAGTCTAAATTGATCTATAATAATAATGTAATTATTTTTTTTATCACAGAGTACTGCTCAGAAAGTATTTTTGTTGAACCTACGCAGTCTAGACCACAGTGAAGTAAATTGTTCCAGGTCTGCTTAGTTGTTTAATGACATAGCACACCTTGGATCTCACTGCGAAGTAATGTTTGTCTACATCGGTGACTTTTATTGCAGTAGATCTGCATTTCAAACATTTGTGGTTGTTGTTGTTGTTGTTGTTGTTGAGTTCGTTTTACGTCCAACATCAGCAATATATAGGCTATATTGTGGACGGGCCCCAAGACAGGCGTCTGGCAATTTTATGTGATTCCACACACGACACAGGGCGGGATTACCATGACTCCTGTCTCAGCCGGTCACATTAAACTGACACCGACCCAATCAGTATGGATTCGAAATCGCCAGTGCTAAAACCCGGACCTTTTAGCGTCGGAAGCCGATGTTCTACCCCAGGGCCACCCCCCTTCCCCCCGAGATAGAGAGATAGAGAGAGAAAGGGAGATAGCTATAAAGGGAGAGATAGATTTAGATAAATAGATAGATAGATAGATAGATAGATAGATAAATATAGAATTATAATAATTATTTGAGCTATAGGAATCATAGTTAATGCGATAAGTGCATGGGGCATTATCCCGTCTAACTAAAATTAAAAAGGAACTAGAACAAACATCTTTAGCTGATACTTTATTAAATAACTCATTAGTTTTTGATATTTAACATTATAACATCATCACTCCTGATACGACTAAAACAAAATGATGTTGAAAAAGAATTTTATAAGCTTTGTAAGAAAGCTTACAACAGTATCAAATGACTTTTATTCATGGAATGAGCTTTGTTAAGAACATTCGCCATCTCGATATAGAAAGTCTTTGCACCTAAAAGACCTTTGCTAAAAGAAATAATGCGTAAAAGTTCAAGTCGTCATTAGTAACCCATAATAAAAAAAAATCCAATCCGAACTATCCGACTTCGCCCACACTTGAGGATCTCGTCTCGTACTCTTTGGTCTTGTTGAAGCTGTCCGTGACAGTATCGAGTCCGAGTTTCTTGTAATCGTTCTTGTTGATATTACCGAAGGCGCCAGCATCTATAGTATCGTATCCGCCCACAGCTGTTAAATGACAAAGAAAAGTATATGGTATGCATTAGCCTAAAGTATTTGTTAGTGAATTGAATTTATAACTTCATAATTATTTATGAGAGTCACAAACATAGAGTTAAGTTTAAAATATTTATGAAATTTTCAACATTAGCGACAACAAAAATAACAACAACAATAGCAACTGCAACAACAACAGCAACTACAAAAACACAATACAAAATCAACAGCAACAATAACAAAAACGACAACAACAACAACAACAACAACAGAAACAACAACAACAACATAATCAACAAAAAAGCAAGAAACAGGAAAACGAAACAAAAAATTAAATAAAAAAGCCATAGCTAAACATGCAGTTTATTTTAAGTCTCTTCCGTGCCAAATCACTAAGCTCGCAACATACGTTGATTTTCTTTGTTGGTTGATTGGTTGACTCAACGTCCAATGTCATAAAGTGGGCTATTTATAGCGAATGGGGCCCAAGACAAACGTATGAAAATTCTACGTACTGCCACACACAAAACTTACCAACCAAGAGAATAGAAGTGAAAACGAATATTTGTTTCTGTGCGAGAAAAGAAAATGATATTGTTTTTTAAACTGATACTTTTAAAAATCAAGATAATGGTACCAGCGTAAAATATGAAAATTTATACAGTCATGTTCCTGAGTGCCTGGTATTCCGGTTAAATCTCTGTGTGGCATAACGTAAACTTTTAAGACTATAGCAATGTGACCAGTCCACGACATAGCCTTGTTGCTGGCATTAAACGCTAAGAAACCAACTCACTCACTGACCTTTGCTTTGGCCTGAAGTATCAAAAAAGCCGTTGGGTCCGTATCCAGGGAAACCGCCAAACGGGGACGCCGCCTCGCTCCGGCTGAATCCTATACCGGCGACCCCACTGCGCATGCCCACGCCGGGCTCCGCGGAGTATCCGGGAAAAGCCGAGTTGGACTCGGGGAAGGCCGAAGCGTATCCGCCAAGAAGTCCGCCTGTCGGTCTCCTACTGGGGAAGTTTCTGCGCGCGCTGGTGGGGGGCTGAGGGGGCGGGTTCAATCTGAAGGCAGTCTGCACGGCATTCGTGATTGCGTCTTGTTCACCACTATACGTTCCCGTGCTTTGTTCATTCCGGTTTTCCCCGTTAAAGGTTCCTCTGCCCCCGTTGTTAACTTCTCCAGCGTTTTCATTAAAAGCATTAGATCTTGGAACACCGCCAGGAGCAATGAGTCCGTTTGGATTTGGTCTGTAGCTATCTGCAGTAACGGTGCCTTGAGAAACTCTGCCACTATTAACGTTTCTTGGTGCCAAAACAGAATTTCCCGCTGGAGGATTCGACACGCGGATACCAATGCTAGCTCTGCCGGATGAAGCGGTGATGCGTCGGTTGTCAACTGCGGGCGATCGGAAGCCATATTGGAATAGTGGTCCCGAGCTTGGGTCGTAGTAACCTTCCCGGGATGCATCATTCGCGCTGGACAGGGCGAGGAAATCTGACTGCGTTTTCAAGACAGATGGGAAAAATGAGATAAGATAAAGATTTGTTTGTTCTTTTTACGGAACATCGACTTAGACCTGTTAATGTATGATGTGATGAGGATAATAATGATGATGATGATGATGATGATGATGATGATGATGATGATGATGATGATGATGATGATGATGATGATGATGATGATGATGATGATGATGATGATGATGGTCATGATGATGATGAGGATGGGAATGGCGACGATGACAACGACAACGACAACCATGATGATGATCATTCGAGTACAATAACACTCAGTTTTTAATCAAAACTTACATTCGGTGCGGTCCTACTGCGGAAACCATCTGTCCCAAAATCCACGCCATAATTCCTCAGGGTTCTGCCAAACACGCCAGGGTTGGTTGGGTTCGAGAGTTCGTTTTCGTCATTTCTACCGAGGGAAGAGCCGGCGGGTCGGTTGCCCGCACCGATGTCTCTGAATAACGTTCCTGGTGGATTAGACACATAGATAATTAGATAGATAGATAGATAGATAGATAGATATAGAGAGAGAGAGAGAGAGAGAGAGAGAGAGAGAGAGAGAGAGAGAGAGAAATAGAGTGGGAGAGAGATGAAGAATGAAGGAGAGAGATGAAGAATGAAGAATCAGGGAGAAAATTATTGAAATAAATTAAAGCTTTTGTTCAATATATGCATCATATTTTTCAGTGATATCCACACATTTAACCTAAAACTTGTTAATTCTACAGTGAATTCCGTGAATTCCATGAATTCCATGAATTCTCCTATATTCCCTCTCTATTGCTCTATACTCATCCTGCAATTCCATATGCACACATTGAATTCCTCCACACTGTTCCTGAAACTCCCCTAACTGACTCCCAATTTTCAACATTGCCCCTGAGTCCCCTAAGCTCATTCCGAATTTCATACACTCACCCTCGATCTCTATAAACTGACTTTGAATTTACCTACACCCACACTGAATCCCCTACATTTTATCTGAATGCCCTTCTCTTTCCAGGAATTTTCTTATTCTCTATCTCGAATCCCCTACACCCATCCAGACCAAATCTGATTCTTCTCACACACATCTTGAATTCCCCTACACTCATCCTGAATCACTATTAAGTCAGCTATATTCCCCTACACTCACCCTGAGCTGCCCAGTCTGCCGGTGAAAGTCAGCTATATTCCCCTACACTCACCCTGCAGCCTGCCCAGCCTGCCGGTGAATTCCCCCACCTGTGGAGTGACGCACACTTGGCCACACCTTGTCGGACAACACTTGGTGGGCCCTGGACATGACGTGTCACTCTGACACGGGCGTTGACCGCAGATGACCATTGTTGGGTTCTCCGGGCAGCTCCCAGGCTTCTGGCCAAAGTTTACTGCCAGTAATAGCATTACATGTACAGTGTACCATTCTCATGCGGGATTACAAGAGAGAGAGAGAGAGAGAGAGAGAGAGAGAGAGAGAGGGATGGGGTGTAGTGATCATTGTTGGATTCTCCGGGCAGCTCCCAGCTTTCTGACCGAAGTTTACTGCCAGTGATAGAAGTACAGTGTACTATTCTCATGCAAGAATGAGAGAGAGAGATAGAGAGAGAGAGAGAGTGAGAGTGAGAGAGAGAGAGGGAAAGAGAGATAGCGGGATGGGTAGAGAGAGAGAGAGATGGGGTGTAGTGACCATTGTTGGATTCTCCGGGCAGCTTCCAGGTTTCTGGTCATAGTTTACTGTCAGTAATAGAAGTACAGTGTACTATTCTCATGCGGAAATAAGAGAGAGAGAGAAAGAGAGAGAGAGGGGGGGAGGTGAGAGAGAGGGATAGAGAGAGAAAGAGAAAGAGAGAGAGAGAGATAGAGAGAGAGAGAGAGAGAGAGAGAGAGAGAGAGATGGGGGTTTTAAAGTCAGTAGTGATCAAGTTGACATGAATTCAAAAATGTTCGTCAGAAGTAACCATTTTCAGAAGCAAAGTGTGTAATTGTTTAAGCTAAAAAAAAGTTTTAAACAAAAAAAGGTCAAAAGATCAGAAGAGAGACAAACAAGGAGATTGAATGGTTGTATGTTTTTCAATACAAGGTCATAAAGAGTAGCAGACATGTACATAAACAACCCCGTGAGATTTAATTTAAAGATCGAATTGATGAATGTAACACTTATCAAAGAATTATCATTTTACAAGGCATTAATACTGTTTGATATATACGAGACGTGCAGGGGCCTGTTTTCATTTATAAAAAACAACCAAAAAACCAAAACAACAACAAAACAAAGCAAAAGCAACAAGAAAGTTGGAGCAAAATCTTCCTACGTTTATCACCACTGTCCACATTATCGTCTGCAGAGGCAGAAGTAACAACAGGGGCGTCTACTCGCACGGACTTGGCTGGTACTGGTCCACCTTGGGAGTTATCCACCCTTGGTCGAAACATTTCTGCTGACCCCACAGAGTAACCTGTTCCGCCATTATCGTTAGCGTCTGTTGAAAACAATGATCAGTGTAAGCTCTTTCGATTCTTGATTAAGAATTAGTTAATACGTGCATTTAATCGGAAAAACCGACAACCGAAGGTCTCTCCTAGTGTAACCTCTTACTGGTTGGTTGTTTTGATTTCTTAGCGTCTGAGTGGAGTGATGGTTCTATATAAGCGCATCTATAAGGCGGTGGTTATAATACCCGCCAGTTAATTTGCTAACATTATTTTTGAACCAGATTATGAAACTTTAGCTTAAACAATATATTTTCCTCCTAGTTTTGCCTCTACTAGATATACAGAAATCCCTATGCGACGACGGGAACTGAGTTTGTAATCAACCTAACGATTTGGGATTTCAAGCTGGAAGCCGCAACGTGACTCCAATCTTCTTGTGTCTTTTCACTGACGTTGACCCAATAAGTGGGCTAGAGGGTTTCGACCTCCCGCCATACTACATCGGAGATCGACGCTTTAACCCCAACGCCAACCCTATATCTAGCTATCATTCATGTTTATTCCTTTGTTTGTGACCAGATACACATTACCTTTTGTTTGTGACCAGAAGCACATTACATTTTGTTTATAATTTACACATTACTTCTTGTTTGTGACCAGATACACATTACCTTTTGTTTGTGACCAGAAACACATTACCTTTTGTTTCCGACCGCGTAACTTCTGCCTCCTCACCAACCGGTTGTTGGTCGTCTTGCGCGGAGCGATACACTTTGTTCGGATCTTCTCGTCGCTCTACTTCGTCTCGCGATATCTCGGGTAGATTTTCAGGTTGCGAGACGCCATCATCTCGCGAGAACTGGGACACATATTCGTCTGGGCTTGGCGGAGCGTCATCAGCAAAAGTTTCCCCTCTATCACCCCTAGCTCCAAGCTCAACTCCAGCCTCGTCGCCTAAGTCCTGAACGGTGGACTTAGATGGAAATGATGATTCTGACGATGTTGGTAATGATGATTCTGATGATGATGTTGGTGATGCTGCTGCTGATGATGATGTTGGTGTTGATGGTGCAGAGGGCGATGCCAATGCTGGCGATGATGACAGACTGGAAGCTGTAACTATCACAGGGTCTGTCCTCGCCTTGGCTTTAGGGTCAATCTTCACGCACTTACTACCGCAAGATCTGAGGACATCAAAATAAATCCTGTGTTTTTCATCTCGATTATGGTTATTGTAATAAATGAAAAATAATCTATGTATGACTAATATTTGTAATCATCATTGTAATCGTTCTTTATTATATGTGACGTAATCGTACGTTAATTTTCCGCCTCGTTAGTCTGAATAATCTTGTCAAAAGTCATTCTGATCTGAACTAACGACCTGTTAACATCGTGTTATTAAAGCATTGATTTAGCTATGAACGTGTGCTATGCGATTGTGTAATTATTACAGTTATATTATACAAAAGCTTATTAAGTGTACAATCACTTGTGTCTACTACATGTTTTATCGCCTTGCATCAATTTTCGAAAAACATTATCTTCAAACCCCCAAAACTACACCTAAACCTGGGGGGCGCGGTGGCCCAGGGGTAGAACATCGGCTTCCGACGCAAAATGTCCCGAGTTCGAATCCTGGCGGTTGGGTTCCCTACTGGTTGGGTCGGTGTCAGTATAATCTGCCCGGCTGGGACAGGAGTCGTGGTATCCCCGCCCTGTCTCTGTGTGGCAGTACGTTAAATTGTCAGACGTTAATCTTGGGACTCGTTGATGGTGGCGTTGGACGTTAAGAAAACAAAACCGCGTCTCCTAACATTATATCTTAAAGGATTACCGAGACGAAAGCACAAGTTGAGATTGGAACCACGGATCCCCTACTGGTCAGACAATTGTTTTACCGACTGAGCTCTTGGCCGCTCCGCTGACGTACATATAACTGCTTCATTCTGGGTATCGGTGTATCCTTCCTTTACACGGCTTTTACTCATGACATTTTATATGCATGAAGAGGGAGAGAGAGGGGGGAGAGAGAGAGAGGAGAGAGAGAGGGAGAGACAGAGAGAGAGAGAGAGGGAGATGTTAAAAGTAGTAAGAAGGTTAATCAGAGAGATCTTAATAATAGTCATGGACTTAATCAGAGAAATGTTACATTTTGTATTTAAAAAAATCAGAATCAGAGAAACGTTAATTAAATAATCATAGGGTTAAAGATACAGATGTTACTTTAATAACCAGAGGTTACTCAGAGAGATGTTAATTATAAGTAAATATGGAAATTAACCAACATACAGACATAGTAGACAAAAAACTTAGTAGTAGTATCGTATGGCTAGAGCCCCAAATTCAGCTTGTAAATGTCGCCAGTCTGACTGTATCATAACGACCTATCAAGAGCTGTGAAGGATTATGCTTCTAAAATAGATTTTTAGGGCACTGAAGAATCAAACTTGGATCGATTTTTTCACTTTAAACGGCAGCAGCTAAAAATCACCTTTGCCGACTTACGACGGGTTTTGCCAGACTTTTCATTGCATCTCGTACACTTAGATGATTCTCTGAGTCGCCATCTAAGAAACCTCAGTAAGCAGTGCTCTTGATTAAGAAACCTGACGTCTAAGGTTCTAATCCAAGCTTGCTACTCACCTACATCAGCCATCAGGCCGGGACAACAAACTCCGCCTCTGCATCCAAACCCCGGGGGGCAGTCCTTACTTCCGCCACACGTGACCTCCTTTCCTGAGAGGTCAACCACAGAGAGACCACCCCGTGGACAGATGTTTGGTATCCTGTACCGACTGGTGTCTGGTAATAAGATACAGGAAAAGTTAGATCAGCTGTACATCTGTCTAGTAATAAGATACACGACACGTTAGATCAGCTGTGCATATGGCTAGTAATAAGATAGACAATAAGTTAGATCAGTTGTGCACCTGTCTGGTTATAAGATACACGACAAGTTAAGTCATTTGTACATCTGTCTTGTAATAAGATACACGACAAGTTAGATCAGTTGTACATCTGTCTAGTAAAAGATACTAAGATACACGACAAGTTAGGTCAGTTCTACATCTGTCTCGTAATAAGATACACGACAAGTTAAGTCAGTTGTACATTTGTCTAATAATAAGATACACGACAAGTTAGATCATCTGTCTAGTATTAAGATACACGACAAGTTTGGTCAGTTGTACATCTATCTGGTAATAAGATACACGACAAGTTAGATCAGTTTTACATATGTCTAGTAATAAGATACACGTCAAGTTAGATCAGTTGTACATCTATCTAGTAATTAGATACACACAAGTTAGATCAGTTGTACATCTGTCTAGTAATAAGATACACGAAAAGTTAGATCAGTTGTACATCTGTCTAGTAATAAGATACACGAAAAGTTATCTATACCTCTTTCGCTCTCTCTTCCCATCTCTGTATCTCTCTCTCTCTCTTCCTCTCCCTCTCTCTCTTTTCCCTTTCTCTATCTATATACCTCTCTAGCTCTCTCTCTCTCTCTCTCTCTCTCTCTCTTCCCCTCTCAAGCTCTAGGCCCCCTATAGCTATGCCTCTCTATCTTTCGTCCCCTCTCTCTGTTACTCTCTCTCTCTCTCTTTTCCCTTTCTCTAACTATGTACCTCTCTCTCTCTATCTTCCTCTCTCTCTCTCTCTCTTACCCTTGTAGATGCAGGTGGGCACGGCGACGTCACACAGACCTGAGGGGCGACACACGCGCAGGTTGCGGCACTCCCAGCCAGGCGACCCGCACTGCAGTCTCTGGGGTGGACAAAACAGGTTAAATAGAGAGAGAGAGAGAGAGAGAGAGAGAGAGAGAGAGAGAGAGAGAGAGA
>RQTK01001230.1:52461-69330 GCA_003991915.1 Elysia chlorotica
GATAGATAGATAGATAGATAGATAGATAGATAGATAGATAGATAGATAGATAGATAGATAGATAGATAGATAGATAGAAAGACAGAGAGACAGAGAGAGAGAGAGTAAGGCAGTAGGAGAGAGGGAGTACTGTGTTGAGTTTGTTGCACAGGGTCCAACAACAGGCCTATAAAATGGGTCCCAAGCCTAACTTCTGACAATTTTAGGTGCTGCTACAATGTGCTGACAGACAGTACGTAGATACCATGACGCCTGTCTCGACCAGTCCTACACACTATACTGTCACCAACCAAACGATTAGGGGGCGAAATCGGACACATAGTTTTTTTTTTTAACCGGTCCTTGGTTTTGATTCAGGAACCTCCTGGTTGGCATTCAACGCTCTACCACTTGAACCAGTTGACAACGACAAACCAGAAGAGCTTGAGAGATAACTGACGTGAAGCAATCACAGCCAAACTGATTATTAGGTTGGAATTTCAACTTTTTAAAGTCCTTTATAATTTTTTATTTTGAAGAAAGCATTTCGTTGTAATCTAGACTTAGTTTTGTAAATTTTAATGCATAAACTTCAGCCATATTATTGTAAAATACAGACACAAGTTTTTTACCTCACATGTGTCTTCCATTGAAACAGCCAGGTTTATAAAAATCACCAACAGCGTCTGAAAAAAAAACAAACAAAAAAAAACCAGCATGAACAAACATACAAAAGCAATTTTTTAAGGTAACAATCCTTTGTAAAAAGGAACTTTTCAAATCCTTAATACCAATTTTAAACTCTGTCACCAAACAAAAGGGACCACAGAGCCAGAGATTGAGTAAGGCTAAAGGGCTAATATTAAAAAAGAATCAACTCATTGCAACTCGCCTTTTGCCAAATCGCAACTAATCGCAACTTTTGTTGAATACTTGAATTAACCATTTTTTAAACAATTTTTACAATTTAAAACCAAAAACAAACAACAATTATTTTTAATATAATATGACTGACTAAAGTTGTGGACACTTCGCTTTATATGTGAGTAGCAGTACGTAAAATTGTCCGGCGTTTGCCTTGGGACCTTCTACGAAATGTTCTGGTTGTTGATATTACCAAACAAAAATTGTCATGCCCTCAAGCTATAAGGGTTTCAGTTCAGTAAACTAAAACTGCTGCAGCCGTTCAGCCGTTCATGTCTCACAGCTGACAACTGCTGAGTAAAGAGAGAGAGAGTGACAGGACAGAGAGAGAGACAGGGAGAGAAAGAAAGAGAGATTGAAAGAGTGAGAGAGAGTAAGAGAGAGTGTGAGAGAGAGGGAGAGAGAGAGACAGGTGACCCGCACTGCAGTCTCTGGGGTGGACAAACAGGCGGTATCGATCCAGGGACCTCCCGGTTGGGAGACCAACGCTCTACCACTTAAGCTAGTTGGATCCGACAAGCCAGAAGGGTTTAACCACAGGGAGCTTGAGAAATAATTAACGTTAAGCAATCATGGCCAAACTGATACCAGTTGAAGTTTATAATACTCGTATATTTTGAAGAATGCATTTCGTTGTAATCTAGAATTTGTTTTATATATTTTAATGCATAACGTTATGTCATATTGTTTCAAAATATCGACACAAGATTTTACCTCACAAGTGTCTTCCATAGAAACAGCTAAGTTTATCACAAACATCAGCAGCGTCTGAAAACAAAACAAAACAGCATAAAAACATATAAAAATATAAATAAAAAGGTTCAGTCCTTCCTAAAAAGAAAATTCAAAATACTTAAAACTAATTTAAACTCTGTCACAAAAAGGATTACAGAGCCAGAGATTGAGTAAGGCTAAAGAGCTAATATTAAAAAAATCAACTCATTTCAGTTGATGTACTTTAAGCAAAAGATTAATATTTTTCAGCGAGAGCAAAACTTTTTTTAAATTAGTAGACATAATTATATTGAAGAGAACCAATAAGGAGTACGCTAATGTTTTTAACCATAAACTGAAAGATTTTTTTCCAGTGTATATGGGTTTAAAGACAGATTGGCCTATCGTTAAAAAGATTATAAAGGGTTGATGTATACTTTTGAGACGGATGGGGGAAAAAGTAATATACATAGAAAGACCAAAAATGGCGAGAGATAGAGAGAGAGAGAGAGAGAATCATGCCAAGTCAAAATAAATGGAATTTGTGCTAAAATTTAACTTCATATGTATTTAATATAAAATAAAATGTTGATCAAACCATTATACAAAACACAAGTATTTTTTTTTTTAATTTAAATTTTTTTTTGAAGAAAATCCCAGTTACCTATTTTTATTGAAAGGCATGTAACTCTAGACCACTTGCGATTATGATATCCCCTTTTGTTTACTTTATTGACAACACATCTGTACTGAAAAATCATTGAGCACAACGTTCTATGAACTGAGCTATCTCACACCAGCTTAGTGTCAACAACAAGGAGTCACCAGGTAACGTTTGGAGTTTTGCAGTAAGTGCTTTGTATACATTTTAAGATTCATTCCATTTAATCACTTTAAACAAAGCAAAAAAAAAAATAGAAAGCATATTAATGTAAAAAAATTCTTTTGCTTTATGATCCAGATTTTTACAAACATCGGCGAATATCGACATACATGTAAGTCTTTGTCATTGAAGGGTTGGCAAGCAAACTATGATAACTACGACTTACGAACTTTTTGTACAGCATATTAGGAAAGCAACCTATGGAATCAAGACGTAATTCTCAATAGAGTGCCTAGTTCAATTTTACTGGCTTGAAAACAAAATAACAATGCTCCATCTATTATACAATTTTTAAAATTTATATAGGTGCTTGTTAGTTCAGTTGGCATAGCTCTTAGCTGACGAGCAGGGGGTGCGAGGTTTGAATCTAGGGTAGTATCATTTAGCTCTGTGCAAGATTACTCGGACGTTATATTCTACTCTTACTTACAAGAAATCCGCTTAATACGAACCCATTGGTGACAGCCTAAAAGTTCATTTTATCACTAGTTTCTACACACAGCGACTGTTAAGTTAAACCGAAGATAATCGGGACTCTGAAAATAGTTTATCTTAAGCGGATTCCCCTATGACAAAATGTTTTTTTTTTAATTTTTCGTGACTGTAGCAATCTTATATTGATCGTAGCTCGCCTCGGCATAGAGGGATAGAAGTGAAGAGATACATATAAAATGTAAATACTGCATAGTTCAATAGTTCATTGTACAAGGTTCGCTATTTCCCTAATTGTAAAAATTTCTAGATTGGCAAGGATGCTTTAAATCCCGTAAAAAAAAAGGGGGGGGGGGCGGTGGCCCTGGGGTAAAACATCGACTTCCGACGCAAAAGGTCCCGGTTCGAGCCCTGGCGATTTCGCTCCTTACTGATTGGGTCGGTGTCAGTTTAATGTGACCGTCTGAATCAGGAGTCATGACTTCCACGAACTGTCTCGTGTGTGGCAGCACATAAAATTGTCAGACATAAGTCTTGGGGCCCGTCCACAATACAGCCTGTATAGTGCTGATGATGGACGTTAAACCAACTCAACTTAACTCAACCCGTCAAAAATATTGCCTGCTTCAAGACCTATCGAGAAGCGGGGTATGGGTGGGTGCGGTGGGGAGTGATACCATAGATTATGTCCGAGGCCTTCATAGGAACAGGCCAAGTTACCGAAATGATCAGAGTGAACACATTTAAAAGCGTAAAGTAACAATGATCTATCTCTAATAAACCCTTACCATAGTTAGTTCAGATTGATACTCAGAGAAGTGTTTTTTCTCAGTCTACTCAGCCTACAATGCAACGGTGACAGATGACCCAACGGCGCCTACTATATTAATAGTATAATTCACTTGGACTCTAATTGCAATTGTGTGTCTACTTCTATGACTTTGCCTGCTACTTTTGGAAGCCTCGCTTCTGTCCCAGTCAGTGATATTTTATTTATAAACTAGATAAGCTAAGCAACATACAAAATACATATATGTTTATATAGAATCATCATGAAAGAAAAACAAGACATTATATAAAATTCTTACCTTCACAACAACGGCATACTGTAAGAAAATCATCATCTTGAAATTCTGAACAAACAACAACAAAAAAGCACATGGAAAACACTAAATTAACACACTAAAGCACACAAAATACAGAATAAAGATACAGAAACTGAAGGCTGTTATACTGAAAAAGTCCTAACTTAACACGCAGGGCCACAACGCTCTAATCTTTTTGTTGAACCGAATCAACTTGAACACACAAATTTGACCCCATCCATCCTTCCCCTTCCCCTTATTAAAACGTTAAGATACACATTTCCTTTTCATTAACCTCTCGTCCAAATACAAGCCTCCATTTTTTATTACAATGTTCTTTGAACAATCTGTCTTCTCTCTACCATTCATTAGATGCCGGAGCTACGATTTTACCAAGCCAAGCGGAAAATAGTTATCGATATTTAATACCCGGCGCCATTTTGTTTGACAGTTGAGATGGCCGTCAAGGGCGCGCAACTCTGCGGGGAGTTGACAGTTGTGACATGCGCAGGGCCAGCGTACAGTGTATTGTCAAGAGAGGCAGGCAAAAGGAGGGATGGAGGCCCGTTACTATTAATTCCAATTTTAGGGGCCTTGGTTTAAAGTCCAACGTCAGTACTATATAGGCTATATTGTGGACAGGCCGCAAGACTGAAAAGCTTATTTCTGTAGGAATATTCTTTATATTACCTCATAAACTTGAAAAAATATCTCTGACACCCTAATTATCAGGATGAATGAAAAACCTATAATATTACCAAATCATCCTAAAAAAAGAAATATCTTTGTCATTCTCTTTGGCATCCCCTCACTTTCATGAAAAAAATCTTTAAAATTTCTAATGTAACGAGATGTTAATCTCATCGTAGAATGAAACTGTCAAAATACTGAGGGAATCAATCGTCGACCTCATAAATAATAAAGGATTTAATAATAAATAACGCAGTAGGATATGCTTGACAAATTCTTAAAGCAGTTTTGATTGGCACTGACTGCCTCAAACCTCAACTCCCTCCCACAGTTGTATTTAGCTCTACTCTACTTCATGCAGCTTTGTTCTTTAATTATTTTTAACCCGTAAAAAGAGCAATACGAAATTTTGCTACAATGAGAAGTATGTATTGTATTTAAACATTTGCTGCGTGTTTATCGTGCAGAAGTGTTGAGTTGAGTTGGTTTTTAACGTCCAACATAAGCGCTATATAGGCTATATTGTGGACGGGCCCAAGACGGACGTCTGACAATTGTATGTGCTGCCACACACGAGACAACCGGGGATACTATGAATTCAAACGAATCCAAGTAATATTGTAACAGTTTCTTTGCAGCAGAAAATAAAAGAAGAGATTATAAGTTAATGTAAGAGTGAAAAGAAGCATCAACAAAAAAGCAACAACAACAGCAACCGGGCGTTAACAAACTACAAAGAAAAGATCCAAGAACATGAAAAAACATTTCTATGAAAAGAGAGAGAGAGAGAGAGAGAGAGAGAGAGAGAGAGAGTGAGAGCGAGAGAGAGAGAGAGCGAGAGAGAGAAAGAGAGAGAATGAAAACAATAGACATGATTATCAACATGTAGGGGAAGAGTAGGGTAACTAATTTATCGTTATTCAAGCGAAAAACAACACTTTTAAGTACTTTTCTGCTCATAATACAATAATGGTGTTAGGGTGGTTGTTGCACTTTAGCTCAAGGCTATCCTAGTGGTGTACTTCTATAGCCATCAAGTGCCTACTTATCAGGCTTTAAAAGAATTGGTTCTAAGTCCACAAATAGATGAGTTGACTTACAGCAATGTTCATCTGAGACCCTCCAATCTCAAGATTCTGCGCCATTGCATGTGCAAAGTGCTCTCTGTCCTAGTCTGTGTTTTTGTGTTACACCCATAATGCATTATTATGAGAAGGGAAATAGAAGGCCTCTTGTTGCGTTTCGAGTTTTTCTTCGGGTTTTTTATAAACTTTCATTAATTTAAGATGCTTTTGCTAGGTCGTTCAAGAGAGCAGACGCCATGCAAACAAGAAAGAAGTTTAGGATTTTGTTTTCTTCCCAAATTAATAATCTCCATCTGAAGAGAAAATTTCACCGAGTCCTACTCCCTTTGTGGACTGAAATCCAAGCGAAATTTTGGCGCCCAATGAGTTGATAAACTACCGCAGTTCAGAAAGAGAGAGTTGAGCTCCTCTTTTTGAAAAGAATCGGCAAAGTAAAGGTAAGTATTCTCTCTTTAAAAACTACTGAAGCCTATTAAATTATTTATATTTAAAGCTTATAGACTCATTTTAAGTTTCCTTTTTCTAAAAAAAAAAAAACTAATTAAGGTAAATAATAAATGTTTGCATGTTATAAAGTCATTTTTACTCATTCATTTAAAACATTTGCTATAATGATGCAGTTAGTGAACATTTTTGAAACCATCTTTAAGAAGACAGTACGAATCAATTCAACATCTTCCAAAACAAATATTATTTTTTGTTCTCCAAAATGTCTCAATGATGACAATCCATATATTGATTATCTCCATTTGCCAACCGCGCTTCAGGCTAAAGAGATACGACAGCAACGTTTCCTTAACTCTCCCTAGGCGTAATAATATGATAAAACAGTCATAAACTTGAACTAACGCATACAATTACTCAAAATGGTGTTTGAACATGATTATCTCTAACCCTTGTTGATTTATTTTGACCGTTAGTTAAATTAGTAGCTGCTTTCTTATATTTTCCCCACACAATTTCAGTTCCCCCTGCATCTTGAGTTGAAATATTTATATTGTTTCAATAATTACGATTTACCAATACTCTCAGATGCCACTATTCCAATGCCAAAATTACCTATATTCTTAGATGCTACTATTCCAATGCCAATATTAACAATGATCTCAGATGTTCCAATCTGTTCCAATTTCAACACTACCAATATTCTCAGATGCACAGTTCATTTGTTTTTCACAATCAACATATATGCACTTTCTACATCAGACAAAGAGCGTGCGTCCGAAGCTTAAAGATAAGGTTGTTAGTTTACTTGATCATTTTTTGAAAGTCACATACCTTTTGGCGGGAATTATCTCCTTCTATTTAGGGGGGCCCGGTGGCCCTGGGTTAGAACATCGGCTTCCAACGCAAAAGGACCGGATTCGAGCCTACTGGTTGGGTCGGTGTCGATTTAATGTGACTGGCTGAGACAGGAGCCATGGTATCCCCACCCTGTCTCGTGTGTGGCAGCACATAAAATTGTCAGACGTCAGCCTTGGGGCCAGTCCACAATATAGTCTATATAGTGCTGATGTTGGATATTAAATTAACTCAACTCAACTCATATCCTTCTATTGACGGACGTATAGATTTTACATTCCTTGAGACTACGGGAACTTGAAATCAGGGAAAGTTGCTTTCCTTAACTTAACATTACTATTATTTTTATTCCATCATTTACAAACAAAGAAAACACCAACAGTATAAGATGAGTCACCAGAGAACGGGGTCACCTGTTGGATCGTGGAGCTGCATCCTGAAGGTCGTGGGTTTGAGTCTCACTTTACAAACCGTATGCTGGGGTCAGGCCATTGACTATTTCAACACTCCCCTCCTGCGATTCGGGAACTTCTTCTACGTGTCGCTTCCAAACCGTACGCTCGACTTGTAAGTACGGAGTTAAAAAAAACAATTAAAGGGAGCATTAATTGGCTAAAAGACGATTTTGGTGTCTAAAATTTTTATACTATAACATTTAAAAGACGACATTATAATTTTATCAATATAGTCTGTATAATTCAAAATAATTAACTATTGCTTTATCAAAACGAAAAACTACATAACAATTTCGGTATTTCCCACCCTTTAAATTTTTAAAGCATTATAGGTCGAAGCTTTACAACATTAAAATTTAGGTACGATATTGAGTTTCAAAATAGGCAACAATAATAACCAGGGAAAGTCTTTTTTATTTCTTTAATGCATAGCTTTTTAAACACATTCAAACGATATTATTATGCATACTAATAAAGTATTATATCAACAAACAGTGAAGTAAACTAGTAGTGCTAGGATTACTTACTTTGATAATTTTAATCAATGTTACAGGTCTTTAATGATCTGCTCACTGCCTACATGCAAACTATTTTAGGCTGTACGAGTGTCTATGCGATGTACACATCACGCAGTGCAAACTGATGTACGGTCTCTACGAGGGCATCAAAACAGAGTTCGACTTCCCATACTACTACAGCGTCTCCGACATCCGGTTCTCCTGGTTCAAGGGGAGCCACTCCGCCCGCGACATCTACAGCTCGTCAGTCCAGTGCGACGCCTTGACTCACTCCCCTAAGGGTGAGATCACATGTAACCGACTTCCTTTGTCGGACGACACCTGTCTGAAGTCGTCCGACAATTGTAAGGTGTATTCCGTCCCTCAGAACTCCAGTATCTGCTCCTTCGACTGTACCAGGATGGTATTCATTGCGGACTTTACCCTGGATATTCAGTACATGAATTTTGGCGGTGTTGAGCTCCCGGTAAAAGGCGACGTTTGTTCAACTGATGGCGTGAACGGACAAATTGAGAATGTGCAGACTAATCAAACACAGGCCTTAAACTCTAAAAGTTCCAGTTCGAGCATTCCCATTTCAAAACACCCAGGGTTTGTCTGGGCAGGTGTTGTTGCTGTTGGTGCTATTCTGGCGATCTCAGTTCTTGTCTTTGCTGGCATAGCAATCAAACGGAGAAACAGTGCTTTGAAAAATGGCGCCTCGGGAGCTGGGATTTCAGATTTGTCTTCCGCAACCGGCAGCTGCAACACGAGAGACCACAAACCTCTTGATGGTGGCGGGTCAGGGTTAGAGGTTGTGACGTTCCCGGACGTAGAGGTACAAATGACGTCATTCAACGAATGCGACGAAGACGGTTACGTCATTCTTCCGGAAGGAAATACGGAATGTTCGCAGCAGGTTCTGCAACACACACATGGACGGGCCTTTACGGGACCTTTACCCCCCTGCCCGGACTCCGATGACGTTCCTCACACAGAATCCACTGATGACGTTCCTCACACAGAATCCACTGATGACGTTCCTCACATTGAATCCACTGATGACGTTTCTCACACAAAAATAACTGATGACGTTCCTCACACAAAAATCAATGATGACGTTCCTCGCACAAAATTAACTGATGACGCTCCTCATTCAGAATTTACTGATGACGTCCCTTACAGCACAGAATCCATTGATGAGATCCATCACAAAACAAACGCCCCTAGCACAGCAGTCAGGTCGGACGTAACGGTCTCGCCAGTAATGACGTCCCCGCCCAACCCAGACGTATCCGTATCGATATCTTCATCCTTGGAAACACGCCCTGACATCCTAGATGATCCTCATCCTAGTCCTTCACCAATCCGCAGAGAAATTTCCCAAGAACTGACCACTGACAGTCCTCGGTCCAATGTCCATCACAATCTACCCCGTGCCCACAGGCGTATAGTCGACCTGGACGACCACGAGTACCTAGGCCTGGTCAACCTCAGACCTGGCCGAGCAGTCCTTGGTCAAGTCTCAGAGGTCAAGCTAGTCCGCAGCAAACTAGGTCAGTTGGAGTTGGTCAGCGCCGATGATGACCCGTGTCCAGCCTACAGTGATTACTACACGCGCATTCTGCTAGTTGACCACGGGGACAATGTACTGGGTGTGGTAGGTGTTCTGGAGGGAACATTAACACCTACAGGTGGTGATGAGATGCTTAAGTCAGGCCCTATAGACTGGCAGTGCGAGAAACATACCTGTGGAAGGCAACGGTTCGCATCTTGTGGCACGCAACAGCCTGTTTCCTGTGGCACTCAGGAAGATCTTGCTTCCATCGGCAGCACGTTTGGCGCAGTAGTTGGATACCCCGGCGGTGGAGACGACATGTTTCTCGAGGTAATATACATCGGTTCGATTCAGTGTGACGATGATACGAGCTTCAATCCATGCGAATATTTAAACGTTCTTGATTCGGAAGCCAACTGCGAAGTATGTGGATGGGGTGGATATCTGACTGCGCAGGATGTTGAAAATGTGACAATATCTTAAACTTGGACAGTATTAGGAGTACCAGGTGGCTCAGTTGATAGAGATCTTGACAGCCGCGCACAATGTTTGGGGATCGAACGTTGGCTGGCACTGCGCATCTCTACAAGACGTTTAATTTATTAAAGATTACCTTTACTTTAGACAACTAGCGGCTCAAAGTTATTGTATTTATCTGGTATAATTTATATCATTTTATTTGCTATGTATAAACTTAACGCGATTAGTAAAAGTATTGTTTTACATTTTATTATGTGGTTGTCGCTGTCTTAAACGCACTTGTTAAAAATAACCCCTAAAATCTAATTAATTGTTCATAACCAAATTGAATCACAAAAAATTCGAGGTTATAAATTTTTCTAAGCACTGTAAATGTAAGCTATGTTAACTTATATTGTTGTTTTAATGACAACAGGTTTTTGGACTGACTGAATACATAATTGACGTTCGAATTACACCCAACCTAATATCACTCTAAGACTACATAACGTCAATTGACTTATATGAGTTAATACACTTCAGATATATATTTTTTTGAAGTCCTTTGTGTATAGAAATGCAGTAAATTGAAAAAGACTGATAAATAGAAAAGTGACGCTAATTCATTTTACGATCAAATTCAGAAGTTGTTAATTAGTTTACAAACTATGTACGATAAATAATTCTAGTTTTCTGTTCACGTTTTTGTTGAAATTGTGTATTTCAGCATTATATTTAAACGATTGTAAATTCTATTTGTGTTGGATTCATTTCTTTTAAAATAATTATGTGTGTGTCGCTTTTGTGCTTTCTAAACAGCAACTGTGCCGTGGTTTCGTCATTCTCGAATTTACTTCTTACTTCTATCCCTTCTCTCTCTCTCTATCTCTCTCTCTCTCTCTCTCTCTCTCTCTCTCTCTCTCTCTTTCTCTGTCTCTCCTCATCTGTATGTCCACGTTGAATCTGTTAAAATGGTCTCAATCTTTTCTAAATTTTACGAATCTATACATTTTTCTCTGTCCACCTAAAAAATCCTTTCTTCTATTACACACTTCGTCCTCGGTTTCTCATACGTAGCTTGTGTGTCTCATACCCACAACAAAGACGGCATTAGTTCAAGATCGAACCGTTAACCTTCTGCTTGTTGGCACAGCCATCTATCGAGTAACCTATATAATATGTATAATCATCTTATTTGCAAACATATGATCGATCTATTTGTTATTTGACACATTCACGTTGCCGTTCATACTTTCAGCTTAGTAATTTTAATGTTTATCATTTCACATCTCTATTCAGGTCTCTAGCGTGTGCGCGCGCGCGTGTGTATGTGTGTGTGTGTAGGTCTAATATTAATAAAAAAAAATTGTCACCCGCGTTTCCCTTCCTGGTCCTGACCTGGTCTATTACTTCCACTCACCACCTCCTCCCCCCTCCCCATTCTCTCTCTCTCAATCTTTCCCTCTCCCTCTCTCTCTCTCTCCCTTTCTTTCCCTCGCTCTATTTTTCTTTCTTTCTTAATCTTTCTCTCTCTCTCTCTCTCTCTCTCTCTCTCTCTCCCTCTCTCTCTCTAAATGCAACACTTAAAATGAGCAAGCTTTTAATCCCCACCCTCTTGAAGTCTCACACATAATGTGAAGAAAATAACAATAAACGTGTAATAGACGCAGCTATGATTTAAAACAGTAAAAAACAAAGCAAAATAAAAAACACTAAAATTTTCGTTTAATCAACGAACCGCTCTCTGCAGATCACCGCTTTAGAGAATCCTTGAAACAATGAACACTCTAGCGAATACGCCTATAGCCACACAAAAAACCCGGTAGGTTGGGTTGGGTAGAGTTGAGTTGGCTGCTTAACGTCAATACTATAATAGCCTATATTGCAGACGCGCCCCAAGACTAGTGTCTGATAGTTTTACGTGCTGCCACACAGAGATAGTACTGGAAGACATGGGCTCCTGTCTCAGCCAGTCACATTATAATGACACCGAACCAACCATTAGGGTCTCGAACCGCGGACTTTAGGATTCGGTGATCAACGCCCTACCAGTAACTGCGCCAGTTTCCCCTCCCCCCTTACCCCACACCTTCCGCCCCACATCCCCCGAAAACGATAGGTAGATGTAATTGAATCTACACCGACCTCCGTCCAATTTCAAGGTTCCATTGAGTTGGTTTAACGTCCAAACTCTCTCTAACTCTCTCTCTCTCATTATTTGTTTAGCTTATATGCTACCCTATCGCCGTGCACTTCACATAACATTCGTTTTACTGTTTATGTCAGTGTCAGTAAATATGTACCCGCCCATTTCCCAGATGTTCTGCTCAAGGGACCCGTCGCAGTAAAGCATCTTCGTTAAGAGCATAGGTTCCATTGAGTTGGTTTAACGTCCAACGTCAGAACAATGCGCCATGTTTCAACTAATTCAGCAGCAGATGATTCCCACAGTTTCAAACATTAACATAAAAAACGAACAACAACATTAACACCATCACCACCACGACAACCACCACCACCACCACCACCACCACCATCACCACCACCACAATCAACAACAAAAACAACAGTTACAACAACAAAAAGAACACCGCCACCAACAACAACTACAGCAAATGAAACAATCAAATAAAGAATTAAAAATGCAAAGAAATACTCAAAACAAAAGTTTCAACAAGTCATACCAACATATTTTTTTTTAAATTTTGTAACAGATTTCATATTAAAATGTCAAAACCAAGACAATTGAGAACCAAGTGTTTATACAAGAACTTGAATAGAATCAAATTTATTAACCAAAGTATGTTAATCCAAGACGCATTCGTGCTTTGAAAGTCAAAGAATAGATTCCGCAGATTTTGACGCAGGCATATTTCGACAAATTCCATTAGCTTCTTGTCAAGGTATCGTTAGGTAGAGCGCTGGATTGACAAATAATGATATTCAGGTTCAAGTACCGGACGGACACCATGACTTTTGTGTCACTATCTGGAATCTAGAAACCTGTGCTTTTTTACACCAGGGGCACCCAACAGACAGAAAAACATTCGTTAGAAATCGGGTATTGTTGTAAGATGTCCTTAATCCAAGATGTCAAAGACTTAATATGCTCTACAGAGGCGCTTTTATTGTGACATTTACTCAAAAAATTCTGTAACGTAATTCTGGCGCATGCTCTCTCTCTCTCTTTCTCTCTCTCTCCCTCTCTCTCTCTCTCTTTCTCTCTCTCTCTCTCTTTCTCTCTCTTTCTCTCTCTCTATCTCTATCTCTTTCTCTCTCCCTGTTTTTCTCTCATTCTATTTCTCTCTCTCTCGATCTTTCTCTCTCTCTCTCTCTCTGTCTCTCTATCTCTCTCTCTCTTTATTAGCTTAGCTCGCAATATTTCTTTGACTCTCCAAAAGGTCCAAGTATGTTAATTTATAGCAAGTATTTCATAAACACAAGAAAAAAAACACCTACAGTTTTATTACAAGCTTTGGGTTTCCCCGATGAAAACACTTAATTTCTGTGTGTAAATGCAATAACAAAAATATTAATGAGTGTGCTTTTTTGTAACGGAAGACAATAGCACACAGACAAGTAGCCACTTAAAAGCAATATATTTTTGTAGCTCAAAGCCACAAGTAGCGATATAAAAAAGCAATGCTAAATTACTGTAGTGCTTTGATAGTGGTTGTAGTACATTGTACTCCAACCACCAAAACCGAAAAGTGAGAGAGAAGTGAAGTGGTGTAAAGTTGTTTTTTTTCCTTTTGTTATTTTTTCACCCTACTCTACCCTACCATACTCTTCCATGTTAATACCTTGGTGCTTATTCTCTCTTTATCATTATAAACTCCTCTGTCTTTTGTCTCTTTGTATCTCTGCCTGTCACTCTCTCTCCCTCTCTCTCTCTCTTTATATATATATATAAACATGTTTCGCAAGAAATGACCGTAATCTCATTGTAGGACAATACAATAAATATATTATATACACACATATATATATGTGTGTGATTTTACGTATTATGTTGGGAGAAACAAGGCGGCATTTTTTTATTGTTTAAAACTTAGTTTAAACTCTCTCTGAAGGATGGTCAACCGGCTCGGTTTCTGTAAAGAAAAAATAGCTTGCGTCTTGCTAGCTCTCTATGTAAAAAAAAAACAGTGTAAGATCTTTTTCACTAAATCTATAGTCTCTGGATACACTGACATTGGCACATCCAATACTCAGCTGGTTAAGTCGGTGTCAGTTTAATGTGACCGGCTGAGACAGGAGTCATTGTATCCCCGATCTGTATCGTGTGAGCCAGCACATGAAATTGGTCAGACGTCCGTCTTAGAGCCCATTCCCAATATAGTTTATATAGTGCTGACGTTGGACGTTAAACCAACTCAACACACCCAGTTCTCAGCTTGGTGGATCGTTTGCCGAAATGTTTGTAGTGTCAATATTCAAGGCGATCAGATACCCGTCGCTGTCATAGGACGTACAGCTCGCCTCGATATCCAGAAACGTCATGTAGTCACACGGGTCCAGGTACGTGTTCTCCGCCAACTCCAGCGAGCCCAGGTAAATAATTTCCAGATTGAATGCGTCCTCTTCGCCCGGATCTCCCGCTTCTCCGCCACTAGTAATTTCAGTCCCGTCGGGCGTGGTGGAGGGTGGAATCGAGTTGTACGTGTTCGGTTCGACTAAGTCCTCTACGATTCCGAAGTGCACCGGTTCTGCATTAAAAACCTTCTCGTGTCCCTCCTCTATGGCGTCAATATGGGCCGATTCGACTCTAGGAACCGACGGTTTTTCGAGCACACCGATTACACTGACGACTCGGTCCTCTATGGATTCCATATGGACCGATTCGACTCTAGGAGCCGACGGTTTTTCGAGCACACCGATTACACTGACGACTCGATCCTCCTGTTGGATGAGTTGTATCCGTGTGTAGTAGTCGGTGAAGGCCAGAGACTCGTCGTCGGTGTTGACCAACTCCAGGTCACCGGACAAGCTTCGGACAAGCTTGACCTCAGTGACGTCACCGAAGATGTCCAGTCCCGGTCTAAGATTGACCAGGCCCAGGTACGTGTGGTCATCCGAGCTGACCAGGCGACAGTGCGGCCTGGGCTTGGGCCGAGTCTCGGAGATTTCGGACAATCCTTGACCACTGGTCATCGGGGGAGCGGGCAGTGTGCCGTCCAGGATCTTGTGGTAGATCGACGACAAAGAGTTGTACGTGGAAACATCGGCGACGGTGACCATCTTTGATCTGGGCGAATGGCTCCGGTCTGGGTATATATAGGGAGAGTCCGAGCTCATGTCCAAGGCGTTCTGTTCAGAATTCGGCGGTTTCGGCGTCCGAGGCAAAGGGCGGTAAATCCGAGTCACGTCCCTCCACAGTCGGCGGGAACTGCGAGTATCCCCGTCGTTAAACCGGATGTATCCCTCGTCGTCAAACTCTTCCTGGACATGCGCAGTCGGCTCAGCCGCCATTGCCATCTCATCCAGCGTGTGGTACTTTTCAGGCTCCGCCTCCTCTACCCCTGACCCCGGAGACTCCGACAGGGGAATCCCCTTGCTAGGTAATGGGGAAAACCCAGTAGTTAAACGACTTGCTTCTTTATCCTTGGTTGATGTCCTAGCGCGAACTCTAACAAAAACCACAAGCGTTACTAGCATGAGAAGTCCGACAGTCCCTCCTGTGGAAATGTAAATTAGACGGGTTGAAATGTCAGAGTCAGTTTGCGTCTTCTCACTATCTGGAGAACCAACCGGTTCCGTGTCATTCCTCTCTGCTTCGGTATTGTTTGTGTTGATGGGAAATACGACATTCGGCGACGTAGTATGACCCCCCGTCTCGTTCTCCTGCGCTCCGTTACCGTTCCCGTCATCAAATACCGTCGTCGGAAAGATCGTCGTTGTGGTCATTTCACCATAAGGGCAAACGCCATCTTTGACAGGCACGGACATATTCTCGAAATTGTAGTATCTGATATTCAGCTCAAAGGCGGCTATGAATATCAGAGTGGAGCAGGGAAAGGAACATTCGTTAGGGCGGTGTGTAACCAGGTAGTCGAAGCAGCTGTCTGCGTTTATTACACATGTGTTGTCGTCTAACGGAAGCCGGATACACGTGAGGTTCTTTATGGGGGCGTGTTCCAGCGCGTCACAAGGAAGGTCGACCCGTAAAGGTCACTAGTGGCTACGTCATCCGGGGCGCGAGTCTGCCGGAAGTCCGTGATGACGTATTTGTAGGGGAAGCCGAATTGGTTTTCGAACAGCTTGTATGTGAAGACGCACTTTGTGATTTGGACGTCGCAGAAGCACTCGTAGAACCTGAGGAAGGAAGGAGAATAAAATGGCTGTGTTTAGTTTGTGCTGATCATGTACAACCTTACCATAGTGTGCTGCTACACACACAAACAAACACACACACACACACACACACAGAATAACACATAGGGGAAGGGGATACCAAGGCTTCCGTCCCTGCCGGTCACATTATACCGACACGACCGAAAAGAAAGAGAACAAATTTTGTGGACCTGATAATCAATGGGACAGGAACCCTGATCGTTTGGTTTGACTTTGGGCCCTCCACCACCCAGCCACTGGCCCTCTCAGTAAAGATAAATGTGTGTCTCTCTCCCTTCTGTTCAATCTCTCGCTCTCTCCCTCTCTCCCTCTATACAAACCTTTCTCTCTCTCTCTCTCTCTCTCTCTCTCTCTCTCTCTCTCCCTCTCTTTCTCTTTCGATTTATCGTCTCCTCAGTTTTAAAATTGTATATCTACGCACATTTCTTTAGTTTATCATTAATTTTACACTC
>RQTK01001230.1:69898-80526 GCA_003991915.1 Elysia chlorotica
ATGATGATGATGATGATGATGATGATGATGATGATGATGATGATGATGATGATGATGATGATGATGATGATGATGATGATGATGATGATGATGATGATGATGATGATGATGATGATGATGATGATGATGATAACAAAATTAAATTTCTGATACAAGTGAATCCGTATCTTGATAAAAGACTCTTTTAAATTGATATCTTAGCATTAGTATTTGCACCTAGTTTTTCGTTTAGTTTTACGCTTGGGTGACAAAGATTATAAATCTTGAATTTCTTCTTTCCTACTTTCAGAAAGACAAATACAGAACAAACTGTTGAGGAGAAACAGAAAGAAAGGAAGAAACTAAAACGGTTTATTTGAAGAAAAAAAAAGAAAAATAATTTATTTGAAAAAAAAAAGAGAAAAGCAGAAAACAAACAAAACAAAACAAAAACACACAGAGATGTATTGGAATTCGTATAAACTTTGAACATTTATCTTCATTAAGGAATATATCTGGGTTTTTTTCCATCTAGATTAGAACTGTTTGTAACATTAATTCGGTAGTATATGCACAGTATTAAATTGTTAACATATAAAATGGAATAATAATGCTGAGTGCAGATAAAATTATATTAATAATATAATTTGTATACCTAAATAATGTGTATATACAGTAGCTATTGCAACTATTAAGCCTTCAATATCACCTCCTCATACCTTCCCGTCTCCTACCCACTGTACACCACAATTAGGGGGGCGTCGTGCCCTGTGGTAGAACATCGCCTTCCGATGCAAAAGGTCCGTGGTTCGAGTCCTGGCGATTTTGCTCCCTCCTGGTTGGGTCGATGTCAGTTTAATGTGATCGGCTGAGACAGGAGTCATGGTATCCCCGCCCTGTCTCGAGTGTGGCAGCACATACAATTGTCAGACGTCAGTCTTGGGACCCGTCCACAATATAACCTATATAGTGCTGATGCTAGACGTTAAACCAACTCAGCTACTACACCACAATAAAACTGCCATACACAAACGCGTCGTGCAGCCATAAGCTACAACTTTGAGCAAAATGTCATATAACTGTCTAGGTTTCGGCCCATAGTGATTTGATAAATAGCTGTACATACTAATTCATGAACACAGTTATGGTGCCCCTGCTAAAAATAGCTGCGCCTTTACAATAATTATGCATAGGAGCCCAGGCCACCCAAAATAACAGGCCGAGTCACCTGACTGAAGTGAATATATATATATATATTATTTTAAATTATAATCATTGTTATATTGTTAGAGTTAGTTGTCGTTGAGTTGATTTAACATCCAACATCATGACTATATAGGTTATCCAGGAAACTGATTAATAGCTAGCTCTGAATTAAGAAGTAAACTAAATTAAACTAAACCAAATAGCATTTGGTAGCACACATTTATAACTCAACACCAAAAACTATTATAACCTAAAGAACTAACCTTGTAGATCTATCTCTCCCCACTGGTAAAATGAATGACCCGAACTAGATTTTCAACACTTTACCTCCCGGTTTCGATAGGATCAAACTCTACCCATTCGCCTGGTGTGTTTTAGCGTTAGCCTTTTGACAGACGTGCTTCCAGACAAATCATGCATGAAGGAACAAAAATTAAGGGGATAAAACTCGTGGCTTCGACCTTCGCCCTGGTCTACGTACCATGTCACTTCGTGTTGTTGTTACTTTCGTTTATTATGTATAAACATCAGGTCTAGGTTCCTGTTTTGTTTTGCTTACATTCAAGACGATGGAAGTTTTGTGCGGGTCAGGGGAACATTGGGATGAAATGGGTTATTTGTTATTACATTTTGTTTGTTGTTGGGTTTTTTTTTTACGATTCAAATAGATAGAGGGCAGAATGCAGATAGAGAGAGAGAGAGAGAGAGAGAGAGGAGAGACAGACAGAGAGACAGACAGACAGACAGACAGACAGAGAGAGACAGACAGACAGAAAACAGACAGAGAGAGAGAGAGAGAGAGAGACAGAGAGAGATAGAGAGGGAGAGAGAGAGTGAGAGAGAGAGCATATAGACAGACAGACAGACAGACAAAGAGAGAGGCAGAGTGAGAGGGAGAGAGAGAGAGAGAGAGAGAGAGAGAGAGAGAGAGAGAGAGAGAGAGAATATAGACAGACAGGCAGACAGACAGACAAACTGACGGGTGAGGCATGGATAAAAACAAAAACATAGACATGTACAAAAAGATAGAGAGAGGGAGATACAGAGAGAGAGACATAGAGAGAGAGGGAGAGAGAGAGAGAGAGAGAGAGAGAGAGAGAGAGAGAGAGAGAGATAGACAGACAGACAAAGAGACGGGCAGACACACATACAGACAAACGGGTAGATGCATGGATAGAAACAAACACATAGACATGAACATAAAGAAAAAAAAAAGAAGGAGAAAGGTAGAGAGAGAGAAAGGGAGAGAGAGAGAGAGAGAAAGAGAGAGATAGAGAGAGAGAGAGAAGGGGGAGATGGAAGTAGACAAGTGAGAGAAATAGAGAAATAGAGAGAGAGAGGGGCAGTAAAAGAAATAGAGGGTGAGATGATGGAGGAAGATTGACAAACATTAGAAACTACAACGTAATACACAATATTTAAGAAAACGCGATTGGTTCGGCGCCATAATTATAGTTCCCTTTTCTCTTTCTTTCCTCTTGCCCTTTTCTTAAATATTCAAAACTGGTAAAAAATGCTTCCTTGTACATCTTATAATAGGCGCAATAGAATAACTTTTTTAAACACATTTAACGATACACCTCTTTGCTTGCTTCCAGTTTTAGCAGTTATGACTTATTATCCTTTTTCCGAATGCGGTAGAGGCTTAATATTCTCATTGCTATCCCCCGTCTATTCAAGTTAGTTTTGTTTTATTAGATGTGTACTCCATGTTCTCCTTAATGCCATTCCAAGTTAATCTCAACACACACGCACATGTTAGGCTATAAAATCCTAATGAAGCGTGAACAAGTATTTTTTAAATAGTTGTTGTTGTTGTGCGATCGTTGTTTTTGTTATTGTTATTGTTGTTGTTGTTGTTGTTGTTGTTGTTGTTGTGTTATTGTTGTTGTTGTTGCTGTGGTTGTCGCTGATGCTGTTTTTGTTGTCGTGTGTGGCAGCACATAACATTGTCAGACGTCAGTCTTGGGGCCCGTCGCCTTAGAGGATCCTCCAGGGGAACTTAGGAGACGTTAAACCAGGAGAGAGGTTGTTGGTTGGGTTGGTTTAACGTCCAACAGCAGCACTATATAGGCTATATTATGGACGGGCCCCAAGACGGACGTCTGACAATTTTATGTGCTGTCACACGTAGACAGGGCGGGGATACCATGACTCCTGTCTCAGCCGACCAGGAGAGAGGAAGAGAACTCTCTCCCTCGCTGTGTAGAGAACAAGTGTACGTCATCTTTGTTATTTCTGCCCCTATCTGTTGAATATGGTTTTGTATGAACCTGTATAAATAACGGTGCTCTTTGTTACAAGCTCTTTCTACATAGCCTTTGTCCACTTCTAGCACCATCATACACTTTAAACCCTAAATCGCTCTTGGCGTTCACACGTTATTCTATTCTGGGTTCAAATGGAAAAAAAATTAATTGCTCTAACGAACGACTGCACCAAAAAGCATTCATACTTCCTGTATTTGAGTTATAATAATAAATAATAATAAATGGTATTCATATAGCGATCATACGAGTTAACACCATCCAGGGAGCCGACTGGCGTAAGTGGTAGAGCGTTGGTCTCTAGATCAAGAGTTCCGCGGTTCGAAACCCATGATCGATCAAAAAATGTGTCCGATATCTAACACTACTTTTTGGGTCGGTGTCAATATAATGTGACCTGCTGAGACTGGAGTCTAGGACAACCCGCCCTGTCTCGTGTGTGGCAGTAGGTTCAATTCCCAGACCTTAGTCTTGCGGCCTGTATACAATATAGCCTTTACAGTGCTGACGTTGGACGTCAGAAAAGCAACCAAGTTACAATCACAAATTACCACCACAAATTACCACCACAACTTACCACCACAACTTACCACCACAAATTACCACCACAACTTACCACCACAATTTATCACCACAAATAACCACCACGGCTTACCACCACAATTTACCACCACAATTTACCACCACAAATTACCACCAAGAGTTACCGTCACGAACAACCACTGAAAATTTACACCACAAATTACCATTATAAGTTACCACCACAAATTAACACCACAAATTACCACCACAAGTTACCTCCACAACTTACCACCACAACTGACCACCAAGAGTAACTACCACAAGTAAACCCTTTTCAACTTCAGCCAATCTAGAGTCGTCGGTGTCGCCGAGTCTGAATCATGTTGCAATGTTAAAAACCCACATGCACCGTTGTCTAAGACAATCTAGTGTATATCAGAAATTCCATATCTTTAAAAATAGACCAGGGAGGAAAAAATCGGTTTAACATAGCTAGTTATAATTATGTTCTAGGACAAGTGCCTAATCACATAGTACATAGTACATAATATTGTGCTCTTCTGTGTGGTCGGTTCTAATTCTATGGCTATTTGCCAGGGGTGTGTCCAATTTAGCGCAGCGAGAAGGACATTCGATCTGTTAGTTAGGAAAAACATAGCATAGACCCCGCTTTTCTATTGCTTGGGTTTTCACCAAGGCGTCCAAAAATAGAAGGCCAAGTTACCGAATTGAAAGAAGTGAAAAGATTTTGGTACACCAAGAATAAAAGTGATGTTATTTCCTGTAATTTAAAGCATAGATAGGACAGACAAATACTTAGAGATTATTTTTCAGCCCACACGATCAGCCTACACTACAAATATGTAAACTGTCCTATCTATGTTCACACTATTTTGAGTTATTTTGGAAATTCATAAATGATCAGTTATTTGATATCTATTGTTGCTAAATATTAGTTGCGCAGCGTAATGCGAAGATATTCATAAAAATAGCTCACTCTGATTCTTGCTGCAAGTTTTTATTTCGGTGACTTGGCCTTCTATTTTTGGACGCTTTGGTTTTCACAGTGAGGTTATTTTTAGAGCCACAGAATTCCCTAAATTAATGTCCCACCTTCTAACAGATTATACACTCAGCTGGCACCAATCTGCACTGCGCTTACTAATCTGCACCTCATTAAAACAAACTAGATTAGACCCACAGCGTGCACCAATGTGCACCACCTTCAAACAGACTCTGCACATAGCGCTCACCAATCTACATCGCCTTAAGGCAGATTTGACCCGTAGAAAAAATCAACCAGTTAAAAGGGGGAGGGGTGAATAGACTGAGAACCGACACATGTTAAGACCACAAAATGACAGATGAATAGTCATATCAACATATCCACAACCATATAAAAAACTTACTGAAGTCCTAATCTGCATGCTGGTAAATGTAACCTATGGATTTTTTTTTTAATGTTGATCTTCTTTTGGCATTTTTTAACCTTTACTCATACACTTATATAATTATTCACTCACCCTTAATACTTTATTTTGTTCTTAAACTGTTCTTGTTTGTATTGGTAATTTTCAAGGAATTTTATATTAATTTTAATTGTCTATGTATTTAAACGTACCAGTATATTTTTATCTATGGGACAAATGTTCGATTGGGATTAGTGAAGTGTTTTTTAGTTTGTGTTTTCTGTATTCTGAATTCATGTTACATTTTCTTATCTTATCCCACCTTGTTTCATTACATTCAGATGACAAACAAGTTTACAGATAAAACAACATATTGTAAAGAGCGTATAACCAAGAGAAACTACAGAGAAAAACATTTTAACTATGGACTTCATAGAAAGAAAGAATTTAATTTGTTTAAAACCGCCTAAAGTATCACAGCAGATTGATGGAATATCTTTGCACAAAAATATGTTATTATATGAAATGTGTTTACATTAACAGTTATATTTTTTAACCATGGCACTAATACAAATCTTTAACATGTTAAGTAATAAATATACATACCTGACATTCGTCTAAACCTTTCATGAATAAACATGTACACATGTCACTATTTCATGCCTTAAATTATTACATTATTTTACACTATTTTAAACCTTTATTAACAAAGCATTTTACGTCGCACAATGTTAAATTTTTTATCAAGTATATATTTTATATGGTTGTGTTGTAAACCTCAAACCAATCAATCATATCCACATAGCACATTTATAAACCTTTGTAGATAAGTTATAAATACATGTTATTGTTATAAACATTAATAAATAAATCATGTATATATTGTGGCACTTTTAGAAAACTTCATAAATAATATATTTATACATGGTTTCTATAAACATTTAATAACGTGTTTGCGTAAAATTATGACTAGATTTTATCTCCTTAAAATAATGTGTACAACTTAGGTTAAAACTCCCAAAAAATTTAGACTTTTTCCTTGGTATTGCCCTCAACTAAACTGTAATACATGAGGGTGAAAAACGAAAATAATTCATTATTCTAACTGATCCAGTTTTAATTACTGGCCAAAGCCCGGACAGCATTTAAATAAAATGCATTTATAAAATTCAATGTAAAAGTTCGACCTATGCTCTTTTATTTCGGCGCCGCAGTTTGCTATCATGGAATTCCCGCAAATCTCTGAGTGGCAATCCTTTAAGTTAACAGGCAACGTTGTCTTGGGACCCGTCCACGATATAGTCTTTCTATTAGTGTTGGACATTCAGAAACCAGTTCACACTCATCCTCACCTTTCACACAATATAACAAACGGGATGTTTACCCCGCACGATCAATTATTGATAACAAATGCACAGCCTTTGCTAGCACTTCAGTTCTAAATCATTTAGCTCTCTGTGAATCTTCCGCATTTCCTGGGGCGAATTTTCGTGTCCAGATATTATTTTCCTGAACTCACAGCCCGAGGGCTTGACTTTGTTGTGCCCGGAAAATTGATGGTCTTTCACTCGGGGGATCATTGCGCTATCCGCAAGTATACCGGTCACGTAAATATCCTCCATGTATATTGGCCTCACGTAAAAGGACTCCACGTAAAGTCTCATGGCCGCAGTGGTCGACATGCTATACGCAGTGCCGGACACGTAGTTCGGATATTCGCCCTGCTTGTACTGACTATATGGTACAAACCACTTGTGATTTTTCTGCCTAAAAGGGGGGTTATTTGAAAGTATCTGTCCCATTATAAACATCGGAGTTCTTTCTAGCTGCACTCTAACCTTGGTCAGCAAGAGAGGGATGTTTATGTACATATCGTCGTCAACCTTCAGGACGAATGTTGACTTAGAACAGAACTGGCTCACCCAGCGTAGAATCGCCACGGACTTTAGGCTCAGGTTTCTGTAGCTGTCGATGAAATCTTCCTGCACAATGTCTCCGTACGTCTTCGACTCACTCAAGAGAAGCAGATGCTGTTGTTCCACTTTTACTTTGAATTCCTTCAGAAGTCGGTAATGGAATTCCTCCAACTGGATATTGAAATCGTTCTGAAGACGGTCCTGAAAAGCTTCCGCTTCCTCTTTGGCGTCTTCAATAAGCTTTTGCTGGAATTTCTCCACCTGAGTGTGGAATTGATTCTTCAAAATTTCGAAGACATCCCTCCGTTCCATTGACTCAGTGACGGATGAATCTTGAAACTCTTTAACTTTTTTCTCGGACGCGTTCTTGTAGAACATTAGGATTTGTTCTACTACCATTTTAAACTTGTCTCTAGCCGCATTCTGGAGCTCTTTTACCTGCACTTTGGACAAATTTATCGACTCATCTCGGACATCTTCCATCCCCAACTTGGACTGTTTAAGCACACGCTTCTGGAAATCCCCCAACCGATTCTTCAATTCGCCGACAACGCGTTCCTTAAACTCCCCAACCCGCGTTCTAAACTTTTTGGAGAAATCCTCAGACAGCTCTTTCATCCTTTTCTTGAAACCCTCCTTAACATTCTCCATGGCTTCTTCTGACAGTTCTCTGAACTCTTTTAGAGAACTGTCCTGCAGATCTTGCGCATGCAAATTGAACTCCTGAACGAGGACGTTCTGAAGCTCTTCCATGAACTTGTTGAACGCGCCCAGAAGGATGTTCCGGAACTCTCCCAACACAGCAGTGAAGTCTTCACCCAGTGGCGCCCGGGCCAAGATATCAGAGAAGTTCTTCAGGGACATCTGGACGGTCATCTCGGCGCCTTCTTTGGGAGGGCGTTGTATCCTGGAGGTATTCTGTACAGGCTGCTCGGGTAGGTACATCTTGCCGAAAAAGAAAAGAACAACCGTCTTTTTAGTTGCGTCTTTTGCTATCTTGCCCCATGTATCCCGGATGCCTTGTCTTTGAGCCAAACTTGTCGAGGAAACAGAGTGTAATGTGTGGAGGGGGCGAGAAAAAAATCAATCATTAAAATAGGAATTTTATATATGTTTGAACAGAGACTTACTGAAGGTTTAAGACAGAAATGAAAATGCAACCAGACTGTACATTTTTAGCATCCAACCAAACAACCCACCAACCATACTTAGATATCACAGTCGTCACAGCCACAACCTACCAATCAACCATCCAACCAAACCACCCGCAAACCATACTTCGATATTCTGGACGTCACAGCAATAACCACCCGACCAAGCCACAACAACCAACCACTCAACCATCCAACTAAACAACCCGCAAAACCTACCTGGATATTCTGGAAGTAATAGCCACAACCTACCAATCAACCATCCAAATAAACAACCCGCAAAATCTATCAACCATCCAACCAAACAACCCACAAAACCAATCAACCATCCAACCAAACACCCCACAAAACCTACCTAGATATTCTAGAGGTCACAGCAAAATCAACTTGACCAAGCCACAACCTACCAATCAACCAACCAACCAACCAACCAAGCAACCCGCAAACCACCCGATCAAGCCAACACCTACCAACCAACCATCCAACCAAACTACCCACAAACCTACCTGGATATTCTGGAAGTCACAGCAATAACCATCTCCACATCTCCGCCCCTACATGCCTCGGGCTCGTTCAACATGTACCTGAAGTCGTGTGGGTTGACCACTGGTCTCTCAGCGCTGGTCACTCGGCGGTTGACCTCCTCTAGGATAGAGTCCAGTCCGGGCAAGCTCCTGGGGTTTCCTACATTGACCATCGCGAGGGTGGTGTTATTGTTGGCGTGTTTAATGATGATGTTGTTGTCGCTCGTGTGGTTTTTGTTGCGCCGGTGATGTTGTTGTTGCTGTTGTTATTATTATTATTATTATTATTATTATTATTATTATTATTATTATTATTATTATTATTGATGCTGTTATTGTTGTCGGTGATGGTAGTTAAAATATTTCCGTTACTGATGTTGCTGTTTTTATCTATGTCGGTGATGTTGGTGGTGTCATTGTCACTGATGTTGATGTTGTTCTTGTTGATGTTGCTGCTGTTGTTGTTATTTTTGGTATTTATGATATTGCTGTTGCTGTTGCTGCAGCTACTATTTTTGCTGATGTCGCTTCTACTGTTACTGTTGCTATTGCTGCTGCTGTTTTTGCTATTGCTGCTGCTGCTGTCGCTGTTAGTGCTGCTGTTGACACTGTTGTTGTTGCTATTGATGCTGCTGCCGCCGCTGTTTTTGCTGTTTTTGCTTCTACTGTTACTGCTGCCGCTGCTGTTGTTGCTGTTTGTGCTCCTGCTGCCGCTGTTTTTGCTGTTGTCGCTTCTACTGCTACCGCTGCTGTAGGTACCTGTATAGTTCCCCATAACAGCTTCCGTCGTGCCTTGACGAGCGGCCCAGCTTTGACCATCCGACTCCTCCTTGACCGCTGTCCTCCTTTCTGCCAACAGGCCTGGTGCGACCTGGATAGGAGGGGACCCCAGGCTCAGCCACTTGGTGCCTATATAGTCCACACACAGACCTGTCACCAGCAAGATGGCGGTCACCCTCTTGATGGTCACCGCTGGCCGCCCGTTTTGGTTAAGCCTGGGTGAGTGAGGTATACGGACGTAGTAGTGGTAAGCGAAAATATTATAATTTTACAATGGGGGATGTCGAAGAAAGACTAGATGGGTAAAGAGAGTAAGTTTGGTTTAAAGTCCAACGTAAGCACTTTATATGCTATTTTGTGGATGCGCCTTAAGGCTGACGTCTGACACTTTTATGTGCTGCCACGCTCGAGACAACAGGAAAAAATGTAAGGTTTCAGACCCGACCGCACCACAGCCTAGTTTCAAACTATAGACGTCAGGAAAACCTTCCAACATACAAACTCTGAGAAAGTTATGACTCATTGAACTATTCAATAATTGCAGATAACATGGTTCTCAATAACAGTGGCAACTAAACATGTTTATATAGGAAATCAATAAAGTGTGATTACCTGATGATATCAGCAATGCCAAATTACATTTGGTAACACTGCTTACTTTTAAAAAAAAGTTCTAATTGTGAAGGCAATTTTGGGTTTGATATAGATCTACAAAACAACTGTTTCATTTTTTCAATTTGATATTGCAATTATTATACGTCCTCTAATGAAATAAGATCAGTAAAAGAGCTAATGAGATTTTCAGTGAGAAATAATAATAATAATAATAATAATAATAATAATAATAATAATAATAATAATAATAATAATAATA